>CAIGQZ010033112.1:3184530-3212910 GCA_903798205.1 Danio tinwini
TATATATACACACACACACACACACACATATACCGTCAATATACGGTATATTTACCGTATATTGACTGTAAAACCAATTATGTTTTAAATTAATGCTAACTTTGTTTACACCTTGATATTTGTATGTTAGGACGAGTATGCTGCACTCAAACCCCGGGGACTATGCATGGGGCCAGGGCGGTCTGGATGCAGTCATTACACAGGTAGTGGAGCAGCAAAGTGTGTGTGTATTAGGGCTGCACGATATTGGAAAAATTTAACATAGCGATATTTTTTATTTTGTGATATGAATACAATTTCACCAGATGACTTAAAGGTGCTGTATGTAAGTTTTTGACTCTTCTAAAGCATAAAAATACCATAATATGTGTGCAGATATTTAAGAAACATCCTAAGTGAACATACTTGTTTAATTGAAAAACATTGCTGAAGTCAGATATTCTGCTTTGAAAATGGTTTTTCCGTGCCGGAACGCTGTCTTTGTTTAGGGAAATTTAACCTGCACAATGTCAGTTTAGCCAATTATAATTTAGCACTCCGTGTTGCCTTGTTGAAAAACTGCGTATTTCATTAATTAATTCATTCAGAAAGGCTCTGAAAGCATGCGTCAGTGACTGAAAATGCGACCTCTGGTGGACAGTATCAGACGTCGAAATTAGACAGATACAGTTCCACATGAGGTTATTTATCATCAAAAGATATAAATATTATGAATGTAAACATTAGGTGAGCAGGTTACATTTTAACCGCGTGTCCTAACAACATGCTTCATGACGAGATATGCAGTAATAAGTGATTTGGCTGTTTGCACCCAACGAAACACGACAGAAATGTAAATACAGAAGTACAGAATATGCACTCACTCATGAAACGGTAAGGTTTAGAATCTATTTAATACATGTTAACCCTCTTTAACATCATTCAATGCAGATGCTCATGTGTGTTTAGTTCTAAAGTTTAATTTCAAACAATTTATTGTATTTTCAAGATTTGAGGTGAACTATCTGCTGCTGCTTTCAGTATATGGCAATAAATGTCCTGTAAAATGGCATTCAAACTCACATTATTAGCATTTAGAACTGAATAAAGCACACAAGGTTTACCTGAGGTGATCACTGTCATAGGTTTCTGTTGTTTAGCTGTGAGAAATAGAAGCCGTTTCTAATATATCAATTCGAGGTGTTGGTTAGAACCAAAACTCATTTTAATATGGAAAATATTCCCTCTTATCGCGTGTAGTTGCTTTTATTTAGAACACAGTTTAAATCACTCACTCCTGAACTCAATCTGGCAACCCGCGTTTGCATTTGTTTTGATCCAGGAGTGCAATACCTAGTTCAACCACTGGGTGTCAATGACATACTGCACCTTTAATATCTCTATTTGGAAAGAAGTTATAATTTTAGATGGATTGGGATGATTCTGCAGTGGGAGTGCATCTCTATAAAACATAAACAATCCATAAGCTTTTTGGGGTCCCCCAACACATTTTTGTTGTGGTCTGTGTTGTTTGCAGTTAATTTCTGTATTTGCATGTGATGTGAGTATTTTCATGCAAAACAGTCAATCAAGAGAAAGATACAATTGACATAAATTGTTTTAGTGTATGCCAAGTCCGTATTCAAATACAGTAACTGTATGATAAAAATAATTCAATAAATTTAATCGTAGTTAAGGTCACAAATGGTACAATTTCTTATGCTTGAATGTTTTTAAAATCATTATACAATCACAGGCATCAAAAACACATGCAAAAAATGATAAATTATATTACAAAGTCAACATTGCGTATATCATGCGATGTGACTATTGCGAATGAGCATATTGCGATATCGATGCTAAAATTATATATTGTGCAGCCCTATTGTATATGTTACCCAATCTATGTCTCTGTGTGAAAACAGGCTGTTAATCTGTTTCTCTTTGTCAGTTATTGGGTCAGTTTGAGAACACAGGTCCTCCTCCTGCGGAGAAAGAGAAAATCTCCTCCCTCCCCACTGTTATCATCACTCAGGAACACACTGGTTAGTCTCTCCTCTCTCTTCCCTTTTCTGCGAAGCTCTGTCGTTTTTCCCTCATCTCATCTGCCAGAAGCACAGTGTGTCATTTCAGTGATGATTTAAGACTCTCAGGCTCAGCTGGGGTCATTGACCTCACAGTAGGAGTCTTGTGTGCTGATGAATTATAATTGCTATTTAAGGCAACACTCGTCTGCTGAAATCTCATTATTCTCACACCCTGCACGCTGTTTTCTCTCCTCTCGTTTTTCCTAGACTGCAATATGGAGTGTCCTGTATGTAAGGAAGACTATACGGTCGGTGAGCCGGTCCGGCAGCTGCCCTGTAACCACATCTTCCATAGTGACTGCATCGTGCCCTGGCTAGAACTGGTGAGAAAAGCAATGGGGCAAAATGTGGGGAAAAAAGTGTTTTATAAAGTAGGAAAAAAAGATGATGAGCAATAACTGAAACATTTATAGATAAATAGCAAGTGGAGAGTATTTCGGAAGGCACTTACAGTGCTTAGCATATATGAGTACACCCCCCACAAATCTCTCATATAAGTTAATATTTTCTATAGGATGCTTTACAGTATTATATTTGTGCTTATACATTAGATTAGTCAGTACTGAAGCCAAATCTGGAGCTAATCTAACAAAATAACTTACAATAATGGTTCAAAAATTTGTAACCTGAATTTATATTTTAGGGAAAAATATTAAATAAAATTTTCAAAAGTAGCAAAAATTCAAAAGAAACAAAAAAATTTTGGAATTTAGTTGAAATGTTGTAGTTTGTATTTTTTGCAATATTTTGCATGAATTTAATTGTATTATCTTTCAATTTCTAAATGTGTTAGGTGACGAAAATATTATTGTAATAAAAATATCTGTTTAATAAATCAGTTTTGTTCAAATGCATTTATATATATATATATATATATAATATTTATTTTCAAAGTGGAGTATACTTATTTATGCTGAGCATTGTATTTGATTGGAGTACAAACATCTGATGTATATGAATAAAAGAGTGGGGTCAAAGTGAATATTCTAAATGTAAAAACATCTGAAACATTTTAGTGATACAATCATTTTTTTTCAAACATATTTATTGATATTTTAGTCATTTCCTTTCAGATTAATAAAGTCTGAGCAATAAAACGGTGAATTAATAGATGGAGGTAAAAGATTGCTTGCTTTTTTTAAAGCCACAATCCACAAAAATATTGTGTAAATAATGTTTGATCATTTTTTTAATTAGAATAACTTTTTCAAATGTACTGAACGTTCACTAAAGGTTTGGCTTTATTATGGTTTTTAATAAATGTCTTATGTGCACAGCAAGGCTGTATTAATTTAATCAAAGTAATATTGTTAATTCAATATAATATTGTAAATATAGTGAAAAATATTACATTTTACATTAAAGGTTTTCCATTTTATTATTATGATTTTTTTGCAACTGTGGTGGCAGAGCTGAATTGTCCTTTAAATTGCTCCCTGAGAATCATTTCAATATTATCAAAAAACAACATGTGATGCTCAATGTGAAATACTTTTTTTCTCAATCTAAGGTTATTTGATGAATAAATAACTTATTTAAAGTATTGTAGTTGTAAAGTTATATGAACTTTTAAGTCTAAAGTTGCTGTACACAAGTGATTCTTTAAAACGTTTACACTTTTCTTTATGTACCTTTTCAACGTTAATGTAAATGTGATGTCATAAAAAACATTAATTGTCTGATATTATTACTACCCAATTTATTGTCAATGTAAACTGTGTAAAACTAGCCTAAATATTATTTACTCTAGTATTAAGTAAACTGGTATTTCGACTTCTCGATACAATGTCTCAGAGCAGTAATATTATGCTAACATTGTGTTGCGTTAATGAAAATTGAAGTCTTCATTTATCCCATCTGAATAATACAATCTCAGAATGCATTGCAATAACAAAATAGCAGTTTGTCGCATTGGTAGCACATTTTACAGCCCTTTTTCCTGTATACTGCGTTCTTGTCATAGTCACTACATGAACTTAAAAACTAGGACTTAACCCATGTAGCGTTTTACGCAAGTACACATTAAGCACATGTACTGTGAAGTGAAGCTCATCTGTTGCATTATAAGTGTTAGTCCACCCCAAAAAAATTCTGTTATGAATTAATTAAATCCAATTCCTAGAGACCTTCGTTTACACAAATAAAGATATTTTAGATGAAGTCCGAGAGCTTACGTCATGAGATGTTCAGAACAGAAACCAAAAACAGTCAAAACTGTTCATGTGTCTTCAGTGGTTCAACTGTCATAATACAAGCTCCAAGAACTTTTGTGCAGCAAACAAAAAAAAGAAGTAGATATGAATTTGTTTGCATTTATCTTCTCTTCCATTTCAGTTCAGGGAGCACATTTATTAAGGGCAAAATGGCCATTAAAGTCAGCAGTGCAACAGGCAAGCATCGTATTTACCATAGTAAACACAAACCCTGACCTGATGTAGAAGACACTGGCGAGTCGAAGTTGTTTTTACTTTTTTTTTTTTTTTTTGGCTTGGTTATCTTGGAGCTTCGTATGATTAATACAGTTGAACCACTGAAGTCACATGGAATGTTTTGACAATGTTTTTGGATTCTTTTCTTGACCTTGAACATCTTATGAGCTCTTGAATTTCATCTAAAGTGTCTTAATATGTGTCCTGAAGATGAAGGAAGCTCAGCATGAGGGCGAGTAATTAGTAACATAATTAACATTTTTATATGAAGTCACTCTTTAAATGAGAAGCAGACACACTATATATCAAATTATACTCAAATTTATTTTTTAAAAAGTCTACTATCCAAGTAGTAACAGAAGATGTTTGTTGTTGTAATGATAAAAGCACACAAATGTATAGTAGATGTTCTAGAACAGGGATCACCAAACTTGTTCCTGGAGGTCCGGTGTCCTGCAGATTTTAACTCCAACCTTAATCAAACACACCTGAACAAGCTAATCAAGGTCTTACTAGGTATACTTGAAACATCCAGGCAGGTGTGTTGAGGCAAGTTGGAGGTAAACCCTGCAGAGCACTAGATTGTCAACTAAATTGTGTTTAGACTTTGATTTGTTGTTCAAAAAATAATCATTTACACCCCTGCTTTCAAAACGTCTTTTTATAAACTGTAAGAAAAAACAATGAAAGATGTTGATCTCAATAAAGATGTTTATTCAGTATAGCAGTCTCAAAGTACATGACAGTACCGGTTTCAATGCGCATTCTCAAACCTTTATTGTCTTTAATGTAAATTAATTTGTCATCACAGCTGTGCTCTGAATGCAATGCAATTTCAACAGCCCATTGTCAGAGCTTTTTCTCATCCCCATACTACAACTGATCACCATTTGCTCAAGATGTGGTTATCTCAAATTGATTTGTATTCTGTATATAAATACAATGTTTAGATGAGCTAATATATTGTGAAATTAGTGCTGTTTTCTAGTATTTACACTCACCGGCCACTTTATTAGGTACACCTGTCCACCTGTTCGTTAATGCAAATTTCTAATCAGCCAATCGCATGCCAGCAACTCAATGCATTTAGGCATGATCAAGTCGATCTGTTGCAGTTCAAGCCGAGCATCAGAATGGGGAAGAAAGGTGATTTAAGTGAATTTGAATATGACATAATTATTGGTGCCAGACAGGCTGGTCTGAATATTTCAGAAACTGCTGATCTACTGGGATTTTTTACGCACAACCATCTCTATGAATTACAGAGAATGGTCTGAAAAAGAGAAAATATTCAGCGAGGGTCAGTTTTGTGGGCACAAATGCCTGTAGATGCCACAGGTCAGAGTAGAATGGCCAGACTGGTTTCAGCTGATAGAAAGGCAACAGTAACTTAAATAAGCACTCATTACAACCGAGATATGCAGAAGAGCAACTCTGAACACACAACACGTCCAACTTTGAGGCAGATGGGCTACAGCAGCAGAAGACCACACCGGGTGCCACTCCTGTCAGCTAAAAACAGGAAACTGAGGCTACAGTTCACACAGGCTCACCCAAAATTGGACAACAGAAGATTGGAAAAATGTTGCCTGGTCTGATGAGTCTCGATTTCTGTGGCGACATTCAGATGATAGGGTCAGAATTCGGAGTCAACAACATGAAAGAATGGATCCATCCTGCCTTGTATCAATGGGTCAGGCTGCTGTTAGTGCTGTAATCTCGTGGGGGATATATTCTTGGCACACTTTGGGCACATTAGTACCAATTGAGCATCGTGTGTCAACGCCACAGCCTACCTGAGTATTGTTGCTGACCATGTCCTTCCCTTTATGACCACAGAGCACCTATCTTCTGATGGCTACTTCCAGCAGGATAACGCACCATGTCATAAAGCACAAATCATCTCAGACTGTTTTCTTAAACATGACAATGAGTTCATTGTACTCAAATGGCCTCCAGAGTCACCAGATCTCAATCCAACAGAGCACATTTGGGATGTGGTGAAATGGGAGATTTGCATCATGGATGTGCAGCCGACAAATCTGCAGCAACTGTGTGACGCTATCATGTCAATATGGACCAAAGTCTCTGAGGAATATTTCCAGTACCTTGTCGACTCTATGCCATTAAGGCAGTTGTGATGGCAAAAGGGGGTCCAACCCGGTACTAGTAAGGTGTACCTAATAAAGTGGCCAGTAAGTTTATGTCTATGAGAAGCTGTTAACTTTAACTGACTTGCCTAAGATTATAGAATGCCGTGTACCATTGTTTAGAAGTCATTAACTGACATCTTTTCGAGTTTTAAGCAGCTGGTGTTTTTTGGATAGAAAGTATAATGTGTTGTAAAGTTTTATTCTTGCCTTGATGAAGAGATTGTTTCAATTTAAGGTCCACACATGTAGTGGTTAAACTAAAAGTTCAGCATGTACAGTTACAGCCCTACTGTTTTCCCCCCCCCCCCCTCTTGAACTGGAAATCACTTTTTAGTAGTTTTTATTATGTCCAGTTATCCGACGTTAAATGCTTTGAACTCAGTTTTTAGTATCTTCGGAGCTTTCAGACACAAATATTGACTGACCCCCGCTTCTCTCTTCTTTCTCCCTGAAGCACGACACGTGTCCTGTGTGCAGGAAGAGTCTGAATGGGGATGAAAGCGGCACTCAGTCCTCATCAGAGCCTTCCTCTTTAAACACTGATCCTCGCACACCAGAGAGATGGTCCTTCTGAAACACACACACACACACGTCCGCCTGTCTCATCTGAGCTCTCTGTCTTAACCCAAGATTGTTTGTCTCTCTCTCTCTTTCCTATTGTTCTCTATTTTTGCGTTTTCATCCCACCACACTGATGTACTTTTACTATGATTTGTTTACTACTTTTTTCTCAAGCGCAATTCTTCTGGAGTTGTTTATCCCAATGTTTCTGTTTCTTTCCCATATTCTCAGGCGCCTTTGATTCCTTCAGTGCTTTTACTTTTCCCCTACCTGAGTGAACAAACACACTACGCAGGATGAGGCACGTTGATTTGGGCACATGTTGTTGCTAAAGCAGCTCAACTCTGAACCCACATTTAGTTTGTACAGCATTGGGAGCTGTACTCCGGGTAGCGCCTCTTAGCGTCCAATGTGAATTCTCCTTGGGACGGGCTGCCGTGTCTGTGCGGTTTATAAACTTTGCTTTACTTCCCCGGTCCTTGCGTTCTTATTTTCACCTCCGTTTGTCCAGGAGATCATGAAGTTTTGTCTTTTTCTCCTCTGATTCCTCTCTGGTGTGTATATATATATATATATCACAGACCCATCGATGTCCATCAGTTTGATTTGATTACTTTCTTTCCACTCTCATTTCTATTACAGTTTTTTCTAATGTAAATAATTTTAGTTGGAAAACTCATTTAAGGAAGACAAAAAAAAAAGAGGAAGAAAAAAAATGATGATGATGAATCGCTAAATATTAAAGTATATAAATATATATTATATGATGTGTATGACCATGATGTATTAATAATAAAACTGAATAAAAACCAGGACATATGTGGATCTTGGTATGACACAAGCGATCGACAACTGCAGTCAGACCTTCCTATTGCTTAAAGTTTTTTTTTTGATAAACATCATAAAAAAAAAATCATGATTTAAATGATGCATGTGGGTTTTTAATTCACAGTATCATCAGTGCAAGAATGTTTATACATCAAGTTTTCCCAGGGATATTAGAAGAATGACTTATTAATACAAGACTCAAAGTTTGATGAGAGCAGCTTGTCTTATGCTGGGTTCACACCACAAATGCTAACAGATTACATACAAAATTAATGTGCAGATTTCACCTCAATCACGTCTTTTTGACTTGAAAGTTTATTATAAATTACTGTAGTATACGCTTCACATTATTAAATACCAGTCCTGCTCTTTTTCCCTTTTAGAATGTTTCCTGTATTTCTATTAAAAGAAAGGAATGCCTTTAAAATCTGATATGTGATGTAAAAATGGAGAACGTTCAACAAAAGGTGGTTTTAATGATATTGAAAATATCTGATATTGTAATATTTAACTTTTCTGCTAAATTAATTTGGTTTCACAAGACAATTTGAATAGCACAATTTGACGGTTTCCTGTGGATTATAACAGTATTCACGTGCAGAAATTGAAAAATCACAATGCAAAAAAAAAAACCACTTCTCTAACTTTGCTTTGTCTTGTTTCTAGTCCAAATATATAAAAAATATTCAAGTAAAATTATTGTTTTTGCTTTGAAATGCAGATATTTGGACTAGAAACAAGACAAAGATTCAAAGTAAGAAAAACATAAATGATGTTTAAAAAATAATCAAATACAATTCTATAGCTCCTGGTCAACTATAATTTAGACTCAACATCACTGCAATATCAATGCTGAAACGATATATTGTGCATCCCTAGTTTGAACTCAAATCCCCCAGGTGTCTTGTTTACACAGCTATATTAAATACACAAATTTGGCACTTAATTAATGTACATAGCCTCAGCCAACAAGGCAGTTTTTGCACTTAGTGTATCGTGATAGTTATTTTAAAGTATTTTTTTATATTCTATATAATGTGGAAGAAAAACACAAAAATTGGATCCTTTACAAGTTAGAGGCATTTCGATGGTATAAAGCACATGATTGGACAGCCACCCCCTTGGCCAACAGTAATGGTTTAACGATAATTCTCAGCAGCCAATCATGTTCATGCGTTCAAGCTGGTCTAGTAGCTGGGGCTATCAAAATCTGATAAATTGACAAACTGAGTTTGTGTCAAATGTGTTGTTTGCAAGTAGTTTACACGCACATTGCATGTTGTAACGGGGGTGTTGGAAAGTGTATTATTCCCCAAAAAATAAACAATACAAAATTGTCATTTGTTTTTAAATAAACTCTTCATGCGTAAAAGTAACAACACAATTGGGATGGGCGGATCGATCCTGAAATATTAATATTTTCAATACTGGCAATGTATCAAAAGGATCGATCCTTAAGTAAAAGTATTGATCTTTTCTGAGTTTTTTTTCTTACTGAGTGATCAGGGATAGGGCCGCATATTATACAAATGTTTACTGAAATAGGACCACGAATGGGAACTATAATATTCTTGCGCTAATAGGTCAGCGTTTGCTCATGGCACAGTAGTAGGCTACAGACACCACACACACCCAGCGCAGGTTGTAAAACTCGAGAACGGAGCTGTGGTCATCATGACTGAATGTAAACGAAGTGTAATGTGTAGCTATTTTACTCAAGTAAATTATGACAAGGCTTTGTGTGATACTTGTCAAAACCGTTCGCCACAGTAGCAATACCACCAACATGACAAAGCATCTTAAAGCAAAAAATCCTCATGAGCATGATGAAATGCAGCTGAGGCTTGCAGAGGAGGTTATTCCACTCTATTGACTGTTGTCAAGGATTTATTTATTTTTGTTAGGCAACTATTTGTTTTATTATATTTTACTTTTCAAAAACAAAAGATTTTAATCAGTAAAAGAAAAACAGACTCTAAAGGAGAGCGTCAACAATTGTTGGTTTCATTAAATAATTTACCCAATTAAATTTTATCTATTTAGCCAATTATAGTTCTGTAATTTTAATAAATGTAAAAAGAAATCATCTTCTCCTCGTGTTCGTGTGGGTTTCCTCCGGTTTCCCCCACAGTCCATGCGTTATAGATCAATTGAATAAGCTAAATTGGCCGTAGTGTGTGCAAGAGTGTGTGGGTGTTTCCCAGTGTTGGGTTGTGGCTGGATGAGCATCCGCTGCGTAAAACATGTTTGGCGGTTCATTCCGCTGTGGCGACCACTGATTAATAAAGAGACTAAGCCGAAAAGAAAATGAATGAAAAAGGAATCATGTGTCTTGTTTTATTTAATAATAATAATATTAAACGTGATAAAAAATGTTTTAAAACTCACAATAAAATATTTTAAGTATTGATATCGATATCAATGATACTTGTCTTGAAATACTTGCTATCGGATCAGAAACAAAAATATTGGTATCGCTTATCCCTACAACACAACCTTGAAGATCTAAAATTTGCACGTTTTTTGAGCTTTCTTTCCATAAACATCCCACGTGTAATCTAGAGCAAGTGACGCACTGTTTGGTGTCTGGTGTGAACCCAGCATTAAATGGATTTTTGATTATAAATCACTATTAACTATTATTATTTATTGAAATAATTGATTTGTAATCATGGTTGTTAAAGGTGCAGTATGTAAGTTTGACACCCAGTGGTTAAACTAGGTATTGCACTCCTAGATCAAAATAAATGCAAGCCCGGGATGCCAGATTGAGTTCAGAAGCGAGTGATTTAAATTGTGTTCTAAATAAAAGCAACGACACGCAACAAAGGGAATATTTTCCATAATAAAATGAGTTTTGGTTCTAACCAACACCTCGAATTGATGTATTAGAAAAGGCTTCTATTTCTCACAGCTGAACAACAGAAACCTATGACAGTGATCACCTCAGGTAAACCTTGTGTGCTTTATTCAGTGCTAAATGCTAACAATGTGAGTTTGAATAGATTCTAAACCTTACAGTTTCGTGAGTGAGTGCATATTCTGTGCTTCTGAATGGCTGTATTTAAATTTCTGTCATGTTTCGTCTGGTGCAAACAGCCAAACTGCTCCGGTCTGAGACCGCGGTAAAGTATCTCATCACAAAGCATGTTGTTAGGACACGCGGTTACAATGTAACCTGCTTACATTCGTATTATTTATATCATTTGTCCCATTTTGACGTCTGATACTGTCCATTTTGGTCATAGACGCATGCTTTCAGAGCCTTTCTGAATGAATGAATGAATGAAATACGCAGTTTTTCAACAAGGCAACCTGGAGTGCTGAATTATAATTGGCTAAACTGGCATTTACCTAAACAAAGACAGCTTTCCGGCTCGGAAAAAACATTTACAAAGCAGAATATCTGACTTTAGCATTGTTTTTCAATTAAACAAGTATGTTCACTTGGGATGTATCTGCACACATATAATGGTATTTTTATGCTTTAGAAGAGACAAAAACTTACATACAGCACCTTTAAGCTTTCTCATGTTACTGGCTTAAGGCATGACTGAAATTATCGGAATTCCTCGTTAAAGTGTTTATATGTGTTGCTGACCCAGATTTCGTTTAGTGTCTGTTCCACAGTAGTGTGAGAATGGAGTGAGGTGGAGCACTTCCTGGCAAAAAGCCCACCATTTGATCCCAGACTTCAAACTGCACCTCTTCTTCAGACCTGCAATTTGATAAAGAGTTTATTTATATCCTGTTGATTTCATCAGCTTAAATGGTCAGCGATGATGTCACAGTTTTTACCTGTTTAGAATGATTAAAACTGCTGAGGCGTCAGGTCTGATGAATGCAGACATTTCTAGGCTGGTCTGCTGACTGAAGGACACACCCAATCGCTGAGACTCCTCCCACAGGAACTTGCTGTCAGTTTTAAAGGTATAAAGACATCAATTAACAGAGAGCAACATATTCTATTGAAAATGGCTATTTTAAAAATTAGATTTACACAACCCAAACGGTTTACTTCTATGTTTGTAATTAACATGGAAAAATATAGATTAGATCTGAAAATCTGTCAGGACTGAATGTGCTTGGAATTAATCTAACCTGAAGTGGGCCATGCTGTAGAAGGTGGGCTGCTTGTAAAAAACATCTTTGCTTGGGTCCACGATTATGGGACTGTCCACAAAGTTCTTGACCCAGTTGGGTCCTCCATCCTGATCAAGGGCCAAATTCCAGTCAGTCCAGCCAGTCACATAATTATTCAGGTCCTAAAATAGAACGTTATAGAGAGGAAATGTACATTATGTTTCTGAATTGACAATTTTTAATATGTAAAACAAATTTTTTTTAATATTTAAATATACACGTACAGGGCTTGACATTAACTTTTTTGATCACCAGCCACTGTGGCTAGTAGTTTTCCCACATTAGTAGCCACTAGCCACAATTTTGTTATCGGGAAAATATATTTTATATGCATAAATTTGACTCTGGCATCCTAAAATGACTTGATTTAGATTTTGTGCTACGTCCACATGCCTCCTCATTCATTTTACCTTTTTTTTTGTGTTGTGTATGAGCTTGCTCAATGAGCATGAGCAAATGGGCTGTGGTTTCATGGGGTTGCATTGCATTTAGTTTTATTTCACATGACTTTTCAAGGCTCAACATTAAGGATTTACAAACATTTATTTCTGACCATACAAAAATAAATGAACAAATAACTAATTATTTCTTAGCTACAAATTTTAACTAATAAAAAAAAATGAAACAAGCTAAATATAGCTGTAAACATGCGCTTTTTATTTAACAAAATCTTTCTTTTTAAACTTTTTTTTAAACAATTATTGTCATGTCTAAAAGTAAGCACAGTAGCCTGTCCAATGTTATTGTAAAGAATGATAATTAAACCATAAACAAAAAAAAATGACTAATGTGCGATAATGAAAGGATGATCGCGAGCAATTATGTCAGTCGTGCTACTTCTTGATGAACTACAATTTAAAATTATTTTCAAACAGCCAATGTGGCTAGTGGGAGCAGCTCTTTAACCCACCACAGCTAAAATCTACCTGCATTTGGTGGGTGTTAATGTCAAGCCCTGTACACGTGTATATATACAGACTTGGACAAAATTGTTGGTAGTCTTATGTCCAGCCAACTTTTGTTAGTTTGCATTTGCATTCAATGCTTTTGTTGAACCACAATTCAAAAGCAATATCTGATTTTCATTAGTTTATTTTCCGCCATTTTTGATTAATAAATACTTTCCTTAAGTTTAATTCATTTCTGTGACCACTGTAGTTTTTTTTTCTTCAGTGGAAGACTACCAACAATTTTGTCCATGACATGTCTGTGTATATTTATTTTTAAATGACTAAACTACTGTTGACATTTCTTCTAAATTGAATATAATGACGCGTGCCATTTAGAGTTTTTCCATGAAATAACAAAGTTTACATGTTTTCAGACATGTTTATATTAATCATAGAGAAGACAATACCATTGTTTTATCTTCAGAAGAGGTTGCAAATAAAGATTTAGTGGAACAACCCTGAAATGTGTTATTCTGATCAATCATCAGTACCTTACTTTTTATTTACTATACTTTATAAAATAAAAAAGAAAACATTTTGCTCAAACCCATATCTAATACATCCAGTAAACCCAAAGAAATTAGACATTTTAAGTGGTCTCTTAAGGTTTTATTTTTGCATCTGCATATTGACCTTATTTTTCAATGCGGAAGAGCGCTCGTTTGCGATTGTTTTAGAACTTACGATTCAGCTGCCTATGGGAGAAATGACTAGGAATAATAAACGGCAGAAAACGGTCAAACTACTCGCTCTACAAACAAGTGTTTGCATCACTATACAGAGAAAGTAGCATAATATAATAAAAAATATCAGTTTGCAACATCAAGCAGAAGAACAAGCTGTTTTTAATGTCTAAAAATGAATGGAAGTGAATGAGACCGGAAGTCTCAAGCCAAAACGATTCAAATGGCTGCGCCCGCTCTTACGCAGAGAATAAGGTGAATATAAAATAATTAACATTATATTGTGTGTAATTGTGAATTTCCTTAAAACAATCATTAGTATCTTTAGTAAATAATCATTTACTTAAACATTTATATAATTATTAGCTTTTTAGATCTACCCCTAAAGTGTTTAAGACCATTATCCAGTACCTGGATGATGTCATGGGCGTAATCCTCTGCCCTGTCCCAGCTGCCCAGACGCACACCATGATCCACTGGACTCCACCCAGCACATGCCTCAGTTGCAAACAAGAAGTACTCTGGGTACAGGTGGTGTGTGGAGGTCAGGGTGACATCAGGTGGTGCAAGGTGATCGAAGTACCAGTGAACACCAATGCCGTGGACATATTGTGCTGCTTTAATGTCACTTAGAACCTATGGCAGGACAGAAAAGAAGAATGATCTTGTGCCAATATTCAATATACTGTGATAATGAACATGCACACTAATAATATGATGGGCACTTCAAAATGCAGAAACAATTGTTTATTATTTAAACTTTTTCAGATAGCTTTTAACAATATACAGAGTGTTGTGTTAGTGGTTGTTCATATAAGCTGTTTCTCATTTCAGAGACTGTAACCTCTGAAGGAAGTAGACTTCCAAGGTGAGTCCTTCGAAGTCCACACAGGCCGATTTGAAATGAGACAATCTAGCCTACAGAGGATGGATCTCATCACCTAGCAACTGTAACGGTTGCTGTTAATAAGCAGTAGTACAATTTGTATTGTCTTTTTCTCAAAGTGAATTTAAAACTTATATTAAGCGATGTGAAGGCAAAGCAAGGTTTACAAAAACTGGAAATATATTGTGCTTTGATCTATACACATGTTTAGATTCATTCATTCATTTTATTTTCACTTAGTCCCTTTATTAATCTGAGGTCGCCACAGCGGAATGAACCGCCAACTTATCCAACATATGTTTTACGCAGCGGATGCTCTTCCAGCCGCAACTTTTCATTGGGAAACACCCATACACGCACAATTTTAGCTTATTCAATTCACCTATACCGCATGTCTATGGACTGCAGGGGAAACCGGAGCACCCAGAGGAAACCCATGCCAACATAGGGAGAACATGCCAACTCCACACAGAAATGCCAACTGACCCAGCCAGGGCTTGAACCAATGACCTTCTTGCTGTGAGGCGACAGCGATACCCACTGCGCCACCCTTTTCATAGGACTATTCCTTACAATAAAGCTCCATTTGTTAACATTATTTAAACTAAACTCATGATGAAAACTACAAACGCTTTTTTTAATCTTAGCTGATGTTCACTTAATTATTTAATAACGAAAAAATTTAGTTAACAAAATAATTGCAATCAGGCTTTTCATCACTTGATTTTAATTCACTAACTAATGTTTACTAATGAGATTTTCATTATAAAATGCTGCCTATTGTACTTCATAATTATGTACTTCATAACATGTTTACTCTAAATATGTATATACATTAAATCAATACCTTAAGTACTTTTGTTTTTTTATATCCATTAAAGTAACCTTTTTTGCATTAGGTTAATGTCGTGATAAAACTGTACCGTATATATTACAATAAAAGCCTTAGAAATTAATCACAACAAAAACATTTATAAAGTGTAGATCAGAGATGCCCAAAGTTGGCCCACTGTGACCTTTGATTTGGCCCACCATCCCATCTGAGAAGAATGATGGGGAGGCGAATGCTTTTTTTGTTTGTTTGTTTTATTGCCGAGCTACCAAAAAAGCATGTTTCAATTAAATGTTGTAAATGAATCCGATTTTTTATAAGTAATGTCACTCAACGGATAGAGGACTCTGTAGAAGACACTGGCTTCACTGATGTTTTTACTGTAATAAGTTCATTAAATGTTTAAATAATGCTGTATTAGTTAATATAAAGCAATGTTTTCTTATTTTTAACTGACAACTATATTTACCTTTGGCCCACTAGCCTCAGTCAAGTTTGTTTTTTGGCCCTTTATAAGAAAACGTTGGGCAGCCCTGGTCTAGATGGTATACAGCTGTGGATACTCACATTAATATAGCATCATTTTTGTGACACTACAACAATAGTTTATATTTTTACAATACTGTGAGGGTTGCGTTAAGGGGTAGATGTTAATAAAATACAATCTAATAGGTAATTTAATAAACAACATGAATAATAATCTGCATAACTACTGTTTGTTCCATGACTGTGAGGGTTGGGGTAGATGCTAATCAAATACAATTAGTGGAGATATTTTAATAAATAATTCTCCTTAACCTCCGGCCACATTTCTATCCCTTTTAACAACAACAATGTATATTTGATAGTCATGTGCTAATATCTTTCTATCCTTTTTTTTCCATCCACCCATCCTAACTCACCACTTTGGCCCAATGTGGCAGCATAAGTCGGTTGTCATCAAGAATCATTAGTCGGGTCTTGAAAAAGGATGAGGAATGAAGTGCTGGACCGAGATCCAGGGCAATCCAGTCGCGCTGTGTCTCCGGAGTAAAACCCAAAGCCTGAAAACTATAATTTGTCATTTCACCTGCAGTGGGCTCATTCCCAGACGTCAGCCCCCAGAAAGAAAGATTATACTTCCCATATTCCTCTAGAAACCTGAATCGAACCAAAACAGGCATTATGAGAAGGTGCTAAAAAGATTGAAAATGTGTTTCATTTTTTATTATGAGAAGCTATTCGAATTTAAATGCAGAATTGTGTTTCTTCGCACACCTGATATAGTATTGAGCCCAGGTCTTGTGTTCTTTGCCTCCTGGTTTGCCTTTGAGGGAGCCCTTACCAATCAGTGCGCCATTGGTCTTTAGCCATGCGGGGGCGCTCCAGGCACTGGCGAACAGATAGAGAGGCTGAGCAGAGAGAGCCTTGGCCCGCTGCAGCAGGGGAATCTGGGACAGAAAGAGGAAATTTGAATATAACGTCTGACATTTTAGGGGTTGTATCAGGATAGTAATATTGTGATTTTTGTTTAACAATGTGTGACATCACACTAGATGAATCCACTTATTCACTGTTTAGTTAAGCCCCATTTACAATAAGACAGACCGAAATTCCTATAATGGCCCAATCTCAAATGATTGCTTTGACGAATTTAGTGTTTTGGGGACCCTAAGCAATTCCAGCCATGGAGCACAACAGTCCTAATATGCACACTTTGTATTTTATTTCTTTATTTAGCTTTATTTTTGTTTTCTTATGTTATTCATACCTATTTTTAGATTTTTTTATAAAAAAAAACATTGAATGTAATATTTAAAATAAAATAGTTAAATAATTAAGTTAATAATTAAAATAAACTCTCACTTTACAAAATAAACTAGAAAACTTCATTATATACACTCACTGGCCACTTTGTTAGGTACACCTGGCCAGCTGCTCATTAATGAAAATTCTATGCATTTAGGCATGTAGACATGGTCACGGCGGTATGCTGCAGTTCAAACCGAGCATCAGAATGAGGAAGAAAGGTGATTTAAGTGACTTTGAACGTGGCATGGTTGTTGGTGCCAGACAGGCTGGTCTGAGTATTTCAGAAACTGCTGATCTACTGGAATTTTCACGCACAACCATCTCTAGGGTTTACAGAGAATGGTCTGAAAAAGAGAAAATATCCAGCGAGGGTCAGTTTTGTGGGCACAAATGCCTGTTGATGCCACAGGTCAGAGTAGAATGACCAGACTGGTTCGAGCTGATACAAAGGCAACAGGAACTCAAATAAGCACTCGTTACAACCGAGATATGCAGAAGAGCAACTCTAAACACACAACACGTCAAACCTTGAGACGGATGGGCTACAGCAGCAGAAGACCACACCAGGTGCTACTCCTGTCAGCTAAAATCAGGAAACAGGAGGCTACAGTTCACACAGGTTCGCCAATATTGGACAATAGAAGATTGGAAAACTGTTGCCTGGTCTGATAAGTTAATTTCTGCTGCAACATTCGGAAGGCAGGGTCAGAATTTGGAGTCAACAACATGAAAGAATGGATCCATCCTGCCTTGTATCAACATTTCAGGCTGCTGCTGGTGGTGGTGTAATGGTTCAATTCAATTCATCTTTATTTGTATAGCGCTTATACAATGTAGATTGTGTCAAAGCAGCTTCACATGGAAGATTATAATGAATTGAAACAGTGTCAGTTCAGTTTTTGTTTCAGTTTTTGTCAGTTCAATGGTGTGGGGGATATTTTCTTGGCACACTTTGGGCACATTAGCCAACAGCCTACCTGAGTATTATTGCTAACCATGTCCTTCCCTTTATGACCACAGTGTACCCATCTTCTGGTGACTACTTCCAGCAGGATAACACGCCATGTCATAAAGTGCGAATCATATCAGACTTGTTTCTTGAACATGGCAATAAGTTCATTGTACTCAAATGGCTTTCACAGTCACCAGATCTCAATCCAATAGAGCACCTTTGGGATGTGGTGGAACAGGAGATTAGCATCATGGATGTGCAGCCGACAAATCTGCAGCAATTGCGTGATGCTATCATATCAATATGGACCAAAGTCTTTGAGGAATATTTCCAGTACCTTGTCAACTCTATGCCATGAAGGATTAAGGCAGTTCTGTAGGCAAAAGAGGGTCCAAACCGGTACTAGTAAGGCGACCTAATAGTGGCTGGTAAGTGTATAATTCATACTTCTAGGTATTTACTGAGGGCCTTGAATTTCCTAGGGCTCTAATTGCTTACTTCACTTATTGATCAAAATTGACCGCTGAATGTATGGAAGACTACGAGCAGCAACATTTATTTTGAAATATGATAAGCAAAATGGACTTTTGCATTGTATTGCTGTATTTAAATTTGCATTCTTCGCACGACGTGCAAAGTTTGACGCAAAATGAAAATGAAACGATAAAAACTGACATTTGCCATTTTAAAAGGCATTTTTTTCTATTAATTTTCTAGTAAATAACACATATAGATAGTTTAAATATTATATTAATTTAAAACATTTAAAAATCAATGTGTATTTCAAAATGCATTCTGAGCCAAATTTATAGCAAAAGGTAGCAAAATGGTGAGTTAAATGTAATTTTAATGCATTGACACTCACACTTAAATGGAAAATTCCCTCAAAAATGAAAGTCAAATCACTTCTTACTCCATACTCACCCTCAAGTGAGTACTACTGCAGACCACTAATTGTAGTAAGGTGTGTTTTGTTTGTGTATGCTACCTTCATGTGAATATCCTCTTTGGCCAGAGTGAAGTTCTGGAGATCGTAGTCTTCTGGAGTGTCAGCATACGTGTAGAGTCGAGTTGAGAAATCGCAGCTGGCCACCGGCACTCTCACGAAACGGTACTCTATACCTGTGAAACAGAGGGATGTGCACCATTCGGAACTGAGAAAGCTGAGGCCATTTTCATTTCCCCTTGCTCAATCTCTGTTGCTCTCACCATCTGTGGAGAAGTACTGTCTGAGCAGCTGGTCCTGAGCTCTGGAAGACAGAGACAGAATATTCATGGCTGCCGCATCTGTCATGGCTCCCCCGAATCCTTTAATGCGCTGGAACTTCTGACTGGGGTTCAGAGTGATTCTGAGAGCTGACGTTCAGAAGAGGAGAGAAAAGCGTTTAGCATTTGGCTGGAAAATGACCTATAATTAAATCTATTATAAAAAATATAATGTGTACACAGAAAACTCACAATTGTCTGACAGATTTATTATACCTACATGATGAAAGTGAAATTATATGACAATAATTGGTAATGTAAATGCTTGGATTTGTTTTACATTGGAAGTATTTAATAATAATAATAATAATAATAATAATAATAATAATAATAATATATTATTGTTATTGTTATTATTACTATACAAGCTACTGATGACATATCTTCCCAAATTGAAAAGAAAAACATTGATTTGTTTGTTTTTCATAAAATTACAATTGGTCAAAATATGTTTTCAAACGTCAAATATTTTAAAGAAATCAAGACAACACAAAACAATAGTTCAGAAGAGTCAATATTGGTGGAATAAGCCTGATTTTTCAGCCACAGCTGTCATGTGTCTTGGCTTGCCCAATCTCCAGACCCGCCGAAGCCCACTGAAAACCTCAAGAGAAAGATGGATGGGTAGCAAGAGTCAAACAACGCCAAGCTGCTTGACTCTTTCTGTCAGGAATGGCAAAACACCAAACGAAAATGTGAAGACCGTAAAGAGCTTGCCATGATGAAAAACAACACTGTAACTGGAAATCAAGCTCATTTAACCAAATATAGATTTAGTATTGTTGCAAATTTATATAACCCTTACCTGCATTATTGCTGTTCTTAAAACATTTATTTATACAAACTATCATTTGTGAAAGAAATATGTCATATGGTAAATGATTTATTTGAAAATAGTAAACCAAACTTATCCATATATGAAGCAGAACATTTTTGTTTACGATATATAATATTCACAAAGTATAGTTTCTCAAAATTAATAATAAAGAACGGGGGAAAATCTTATCCCAGCTATGTTATTGGTCCAACTCCATTATTTCCACCATTTTTTATTCTATCATCGCTTAACTGACCCTCACGTCAATCCAGTTTCAAATTCATAAGACAAAATCAAGTATTTTATTATTATATTACCTTGTCATTTTTATCCATTCATAAAACCACTGGTCTTTGTAACCAAAACATTCATTCCCAAAAATAATATTTGAAAAACGTTGTTCAATAAACAGCACTGTTCATCAAAAGTTCTAAACCTGAAAGCAAGAACAAACCTCACTGGTTCCCATGGCCTAGTCTGGTTAAGGTTCAGTGTATTTTACTTTTTCAATTTTATTTGTATTATTTATTATTGTGTGAGTGTTGTTTGTGTATACATTCAATGGATGGACAAAAAACATCACCACTTGTGTTTTGAACATCAACTTAAGTCTTGTGGGGCTTTGAATGATAAAGTGAGTAAAAATTTGCAGTCGTAACAATTTGAGAGCGCATGTGTACGTCAAAATTTGTGTAAAATGTAAAGGAGTCACACATTTTATTAAACTAAATTGAGCATCTATTTTGACATTTGCTGCTTGTCACATAATAATAAGCACCACAATTAAATTGTGAAATTCACAGGGACTATTGAACTGAAATATAGACCACCAGTTTGTGTTAAATATTACATGTTCATATAAATCTTGGAAAAACATTTCTTACACTTTAAATTCTACACTGTATGAGTATCCCATCGTTTAAAGGAGTGATCCACAGTGTATTTTTAAGGCTTGGTTGCGTTTACAAGATGCAAAGCAATGTGTGCTCATGCTTCATTTGTAAAAAAAAAAAAAAATAATAAATAAATAAATCATGTTGTTCATATATCTTACTTTAATTATATACTGCTACTCAGCTACACGAAAACGACTGTCATATTTCCTAATTCCTCCGAAAGGCCCGCCCTCAAGAGGCTCTGATTGGTCAGCTAACATAATGTGCTGTGATTGGTGGATCGGCTCCATGTCACCAGGAAGCATCACACCTGTACTAGCATGCGCTTTGCCTCAACTGTGTAAATACTGTCAGTCAGAGTAGCTGTTAGCCAAATCAGTTTGAGCCTGAATCAGACAGAAAACGAAGAGGACACAGCTAAAGCTCATGCCTGCTCTCTAAAATAAAACCTGACAAGTGTTTTTCACATATATTGGGAATAAGCATGTGCAAGTAATGTTCACATATCTTTTGCGAGTTTGTTGTTTGAGATGTAGAAAGCAGGGAAAGGGGCCACATAGAGAGACACTGCAGTGCCGCCAATTTAGCTTTCTTTGCTATAACATTACAGTGCCTCTGTGGCCACGCCCCTTTGGGTTTATGATCTCATTAACCCGGATGTATTTTTTTGTAATGCCCAAACTTTACTGTAGGCTTTGCTAAGCTATCTCTGTAAAAGCCATAGTCTTCCTTTGCATTGAATATTGAGCATATTACATTCAGAGATGTTGTTTATGTTCACACAGCTACATTACACATCAACTAAAGTTTAAACTATGATAGTATAGTAAACCACCCCTTTAAGTGACATTTGAATTTTTTTTCTAAAATGAGCTTTTTCACAGGTTCGTGTTAAAGTTTAGCCATTTCACTTTTATAGCAAATTATGTTCTTTCCATTGCCTTTAAGGTGAAATAAATTAAAATAAACATAGAAGGCTGAAGGAAATTCTCACTTTAGAACACAAACAGTTACATGAATTATATCAGATTAACGCAGAAGTGTTACAGTGAACAGACCGTTTTAAGTGCACTCACCTGCACCTGTGCTGTTCTTCTGGAACTGTCCTTGACTCTCCATCAGTCTGCTGCCAGCTTTATTGCTGACGTATGATAAGAACTGACCAGCTTCTGGCAGCACAGTCCGGCCGATAGAGTCGCAGTATGTCGCATTACACACACACACAACCGAGCCATGACCAAAATTCAGCGCTAGACACCCGTCTTTACTGTCAGCTGAACAACGTGAGACAAAAAGCAGAAAGATCAAAACAAACACCTGGACAGTTAAGTAAATCGTATATTATCAGTCTGATTATTCTTACACACCTCTTGCTGTAGTGATTATTCCGGCGAGCAGAATAAAAAGAGCCGTTTCTCTAATCCTGCCGATGAGACTCATGTGTACATTAATGAATGCCCATTTAAATACTTAAACTTTCAAAATTTGTGACGATTTAAAGTTTATCCGAGGCCTAAAACGAAAATAGTAACGTCATTACGATTGTATAAAAGATGTTTAAAAGTCCACTCTGGTGTGTTTCAAGAATGTAAACAGTCAATCACGCGCCATGCGACTGATTTCCGGGTGAAAATGCGGAACGGTCACATGACAACCATCTTCGTCACGTGGCTTGCAACAACGTTCAAGCTCAAAAGTTCAAGTTCAACCCTAACGGGCCTATGAGATCTACGAAAATAAAGATATTTTCACGCCTTTTTTTCAAATGTTTTATTATGAAAAAGCTGCATACTTATGTTTACTGCATTCACATGATATACACAAGCAAGAGAGAGAAAGCAGATGATGTTCACTACAGGAAAGCACACAATCTTTCCAGGATGGATGGATTTCTGTTGCTGAGAAAAATGAGCTCCTTCTTTCCTTCTTCAGACCGACCTGTAAGTAATATATAACAGATGAATAATAATATAGTAATAATTATTCTTTCAAGTCATGTCAAAATGATATTTTATTAGTTAAAACCCATACGCAATAAACATGGTTTATTCAATAAAAATTTAGAGACAGAACTACTACAATTTAGACCAGGGGTGCCCAAACTCGGTCCTGGGGAACCGGTGCCTTGTATAATTTAGTTTTAACCCCAATCAAACACACCTAAACCAACTAATCAAGCTCTTTCTAAGTATATAATAAACTTCCAGGCAGGTGTGTTGAAGGAAGTCACTAAACTATGCAGGACACCTGCCCTCAAGGACCGAGTTTGGGCACCCCCTGATTAAGACCAATATTTTAGATATCAAGGACCCCTAAATATAATCATCCTTGTTTGAAAGACCACTTACTACAACTTAATGGCCATTTATACGTTCTTACATATACAGCTTTCTTTTTCCAGCATAAACTACACACCAAATGTACACTTTGTTCAATTTGCATCAATAACATAAAAAAAAATAATCTATTCTATTCTTAATCTTTTATTAACTCCAAGCACATTAATGTACAAACTTACTGTGTGGATGCTGCAGCCAGTTGCAGTCTAAATAGTAGAGATAACAGCTCTCAAACTCCTTCTCGTTGTAACCCGACACACAAACTGGCACAAAAGGTTCCATTTGATCAAACCCTTCCTGAAAAGCAGAAGTAGAGGCATGGGCAGAAATTAGGGAATGAATGAGAACCAAGTAAATACATGAATCCCTCTTAACAAATACAAACAATGCATGCAACAGAAAATGTCAGGGGCATCTAAACTTTTGCAATGCTCTAAAGTCTATTGTTGAAGTACAAAACTAACAATGCTCTGTTAACCTTTACTCTGAAAGGCCATGGAAAAAGGCATAATGTGGTTGGCTGACCTCTCCGAGCAGCTCGCTGGGAAGGTAAGCAGAGCGTGGCTTGAACAGAGAGCCGGTCTGAGACAGGGCTGTGAGAATTGCACCTCCTCTCTGATGACAGACAGGAATGTAAAGTCAGATGGCAAACTGAAATCTGTATTAGCACATCAAGACAGAGAGAGTTTGTTTTTACCCAGTCGGTTTTCATCATCTTTCTTAGATTATGAATAAGGGTCAGTTCCTCTGGCTCACACTGAATGAAACAAAAAAAAAAGACAAAGGTCAAACACTTGTACTAATGGACTATTTTCACATTTCTGGGGTTCTCAGCAGCGGAAGTCGTCGTAGTTGGGTAAATTAAGAGCGCAGTAAATGAGAGAGTACAACAAATAATTTTTTTACAATCCTATTTT
Source organism: Danio tinwini (assembly GCA_903798205.1). Classification (NCBI taxonomy): domain Eukaryota; kingdom Metazoa; phylum Chordata; class Actinopteri; order Cypriniformes; family Danionidae; genus Danio; species Danio tinwini. The sequence continues at coordinate 3,209,040 of CAIGQZ010033112.1, forward strand.
CTGAAATAATAAGACTTTTATCAAGACTTTTAAAATAAGGGAAAAAATTGAGTGAGACTGTTAACAGTAGTCATGAGTGAAAACAACATCAAGTTTAATGTCCTGTCCGAACATCTCACATAAATGGTAATTCATTTTTTTGTTATTTGATGCAAAGATGATATTATACATACATAAATACATATAAATGTTCACAGGTTTTTACAAAAATATCTAAATATTAAAAACCTTAGAGGATTTAAGGTGCCGATGACTCTTAAACGCGTCATAACAGTCTTGTGAAAAGGGTCCATACAAATAATACGTAAAAGATTATATAAAATTATGTAATGTTATGTTATACAGATGTGACATAGGGCTGGCCGATTATTCGAAAAGAAATTGAAATTGACATTCAGAACCTATAATCGATCAAATTTTTCAATTACTTTCCCTACCACATGTGGATTCACATGACCCTGCTCTGTTAAGGCTGATTTATACATATGCGCCCACTTTGCTGCCACATCTAATCTCTGGTTAGGTAGGTCGATGGACCCATTCTTGAGCCTAACTCACTACGTTGCTGATGATTGTAAGCTGCACCAGAGATGCCTTGAGAAGGCACATTTTCCATTACATTAAAATTATTTTTTACATTAAAAAATTTGTTTACAGAAGATGCAAGAAATGCACTGTTTAAAATATTATTTACAGGATATACAAGAGTTATTTTATTTAGAAGAGATGCTGCTTATTTTCTACTTTTAATATTAAAAACATTGAAAATAATTTATTTTGTTTCCAAAACTGCAAGTTATTTAGGCGGTGTGTGTTTTAATTTCAGTTGTTCAACGTTTAATGTTCAATAAATAATCATAGATAGTAGATAATGTGTGTTTCCTTCAGTTATTTTAAAATCAAGTAAAGCACCCTTCATTCAGAAATCGCTCACTTGTAATATGTGAGCAGATTTACTGTACAAAACCTGTCAGTGAGCTATGAGGGCAAAAAAAAAAAAAAAATAATAATAATAGTTCATTAATCGTAATTGAGTTAAAATATTCAATTAATCAAGATTTTGATTTTAGGCCAAATCGCCCAGCCCTAATGTGACATACAGCAAAATTATTAACCCTTCAGTGAAATTTACACCACCAACATACCATAGTTCTGTCTTCCTTTTTAAGAGTTGTGTTGCCCCAAAGAGCATTTACTCCATCCACAGCCACAGCCAGTTTAAATACCCCCTCGCCCTCTGGGGTGGTCCCTGCTTGAAGCCTCAGCTCTCGCAGCACTGCACCAACCACATCACTGCTGCTCTTCATGCGGTTCACACCCTGTTCAAATCATACATTGAAACTCATTTATTTATCCTGGTGCTTCTCTAATGCCATGACCTTTTTCATATCCCAATAGTATAAATAAAAGAACTCCTGTGCATACTATTATTTTTAAAAGACACAAAAGGCTCAGCGGTTAGCACTGTCGCCTTACAGCAAGAAGGTCACTGATTCGAGTCCCGGCTAGGCCACTTGGCATTTCTGTGTGGAGTTTGCATGTTCTCCCTGTGTTGGCGTGGGTTTCCTCCAGGTGCTTCGGTTTCCCCCACAAGTCCAAAGACATGTGGTATAGGTGAACTGAATAAGCTAAACTGGCCTTAGTGTATGAGAGTGTGTGTGAATGTAAGAGTATATGGGTGTTTTCCAGTACTGGCTTGCAGCTGGAAGGGCATCTGTTGCGTAAATCAAATGCTGGAATAGTTAGCAGATCATTCCACTGTGGTGACAAAAAGGGACTAAGCCTAAGGAAAATGACAACATTAACAAGTTTATTTTGTGCACGACTGCACCTTCATAAAACTGACATTCATCCAAATAAAGGTCCAGCGACAGTCTTACCTATTCATGAATCTTAGTTTATTAAAATGGTGCCCTTGTTTTTCTGGTTGAGTTGGAGTGAACTGTGGTGATAATAGTGAGTGGCATTGGGCTATTCTGTGATATTTTTCCCTCAAAAAAACAACAATAAACATACTGCTTTTAATTGTTCACTGCCACTATATAGATGCATTTTAGTTCCCCCTTTGTGGTTAAAAAAAGAATGAAGATCAAATGTAATTGGAACACCACCAATTAAATCGAGTGATTTAATAATGGCTGAATTTGTATTGCTCAAAAAAATTCTAACAAAATAAAACAATGTGACCATTAAAACAAACAAAACAAAAACTGAGAATATCAGGATGTGGTCAGTTTAAAGATTTGAAATGATGATCATGAATAAATCTCACCTGATCAATAAGCTCGCCTAAAGGCCGGCCCTCTTCAGTACTTTCTCTCTTTGTCCACACATATCGCCGTGTTGTTTTTATCTGTCATTTGAACAGATCGAAACAATAAACTTATTAAAAAAATGTCATCTTCAAAGAGTATAATGGTACATTTAAAACAAGCATAAAAATATCATAAATAAATGTATAATGTATTTGTATTTTAAATGTATTTGTATTTTAAAACTATTAAAAATAAACAAGATTACTATGCTAAAATAAAAAAATTACATGACAGCAAATATAGAACATTTTAAACGGTTATCTTTTGCATTTAAAACTTTGTGTAAGACTCTGTCAATGAATGACCCATCCTGTAGTCCACTTTTTTGTGTTGATATCAAGTACTTGCAAAGGCTTGTAGAATAAATAATACATGACAAAATCTAATTTTATTAGTTTAATCATACAATTATTCATTCATAAGCTCTATTGTACAAACACATGGATTTGTACCTTGGGTAAAAAGTGTTCGTTGGTGATTTTGAAGTCCTTCAGCCACTGGGTTGCCTGCACTGGTTGGTCAAAGCGTGAGGGATTGTAGGTAGAGGGCAGCATCTCTTTACAGTTCTTAACCCACAGATGAGCTACAGAGAGAACATCATTACACCATCAGAACCCAAACATCACTTCATGCTGTGTTTTGGTTGACTGAGGATCAGTGCTGCTTACCATCGGGAACATGCAGGATCAACCAGCCTTGAGTGTAGCAGTAATGCAGAGTGTGACACAGAGATAGGGACTTCCCTGAACCCGTCTCTCCATCTAAAGCACACCATTAAGGATTGTGTGGAATATTAGGCTGCATTTTACACAACACCAATATAGTCATAAATGAAAACATTTCCTCATGCATTTATAAAAAATTACAGACAATATGTTTTACCTATATCCACAAAAACACTGTATTACATGGTTAGTTTTTTAGTAAACAGTCCCTGTGGAGAAGTGTCGATTTGCTCAAACGGGTAGTTGTTTATAAGTTTGTGGGCTTGTTCTCCCAGAGGCATTTCATAAAACAAGTTGAATAGAATCCAGGTTGCAGAGCAAGATTTGGGTTGACAAAACCTAACAAATCCAACCTGGTTAGGATCCGGGGCCTGTACCATAAAGCCAGATTAGCTGGCTAGACAGTCAAGTTTCAGTTTAGTTTGCACCAATTATTCTACGAAGATAGCTCATCTCAGCTGTACCATAATACCATGGCAACAAAGAGTGATTAAAGTCAAGCTGCTTTCATGTTACCTAAAATCCAAGACTAAACTGAAGGTTGTTTCATAACGCTTGATATAAACATACTCCATCAATTCTAGGTTTGAGCTTGTGAATAACTGTATATGCAGCTAAAAGTGTGACACGTGCAGCAAACAGCCAATCACACGACACATAATAGTATCAGTTTTTATTCAGTTCTCAAGAGAGAGTCAGTACAAGTCACTTCTCTGGCAACTGAAGCAAATATTATATCAATGCAAACCAATCATCCAGCTTTAATAATGTAGGTTCACCAATAGCTCAAAAAAGTAATTATATATATATATATATATATATATATATAAT
>CAIGQZ010033112.1:3217910-3241519 GCA_903798205.1 Danio tinwini
ATATACTTAAAAAATAGCCCAACATTGGCTCACCACTTGATCATCTAATATTTCAAAAAGAAACATTTGCAGATTATATTATTGATAAAGGTATATTTATATTTATACTATTTTTAAGTATGCATACTAATCAAGTTTTATTTGTGCTATAGTAGTATTTTATGTAATGCATTTTTACACCAGGTGGCGACACATGATTGTCTTTTAGGCTAGTAAGATTAAGTTGTTGGCTGCATCTGATATTGTGTGATTTATAATTAGCAAAAAACAGTATGTGACAAAAGAAGTTTGTTTAAATGTGCAGTTCATAGTACCTACATAACATTTTATTCTAGTGATATTAAGAAGAGTGCATGCAACAAGCCCTCTATTGTCCTACTTTAGCTTATTTGCTTAAACTCTGCTTCACTAATTCAGTGATAATGAATAATGTGAAAGCAAAACTTTTTTTTTTTTTGGATAGAGATCACAATTTGAATTTGGTAATTCTGAAAGAAATACTTTTCTATAATTTTCTGTACATTTCTGAACTTGTTTAATAATTAAGTTATAAATTAGACATCAGTCTATGGAAAGCTTTAAAAATATAATGTAATTTTAATTGGAAAAAATGTATAGATTTTGTTATTATTAGCGAAATTTCATATTTTTCAGAGCAGGTGGATTTCATTTAATCTTCAAATGCATTTAATCTAAAAAAATAGCACTTATTATAAGTGATAATATAATAAATAAAATAATAAGAAATAGCTCAAAAAGACAGAGATTTAACATATGTTTGAGATGATGACTGGTAATTTTAATGTAACCAAAGGTGGGAAATAATTGATAAAAGCATGACTGTCGTGTAAATATACAGTAGCACCCCCTGTAGATTATCTAGCCATATTATGAAGTCGTATAACTCTGAAACATTAAGTGTTTTCTGGAACTGACCCAGCATGACTAATAAACAATGTATGGATAGGCTACTTTAATACAGTGAACATTTTTTACATGTTCTGTCAAAATTTAGATATTTTTAATCATTGTATTTGTTATGTGTAACAAATAGCTGGTGTGGCACATACATTACATAACAAAAGTTTCTGTCAGTTTCAGTTTAGTTAGTAGATATAGGCCTACTGTGCTATGTTTGTACCACCACCTATAGGTCACTCGCTGTTAGTGCGCAGTTGCTGCCGATTAGTTTTATGTTCCATGTTGTAAAAACGTAATGCAAGTAAAGGAGAAATAATAAAAAAAAGGTGTTGACATTAGACCGCGTAAGTCATTTAAAACCAGACGTATTGGCAAACGTTTTTGATGTGATGGCTTATGATGTAGGCTTATTTATTACAATAAATAAATAGGCTATGAAATATTAGTAAAATACCAAAAATTCATTAAGGACATTTAATAATTAAACCTTGCAAACGAACGACGCGGGCTGGCCCACAATTCAATTACATCATTGCTCATCATTTCAAAGTCGGCCATCTCGGCTTAGATTATTCAGGATCATATTCTAACACACACATAGACGCTACATTGTAATGATTATCATTATCTTTGATAGTATCGACACAACAGCATCCACCAGGGTGATAAACGCGCGCGTCTGTTTACATTTCTCCTTTCTCCTGTTATTGGTGGGTAAATTTAGCTCAAGTTGCAGGCATCAGCTCAGTAACCGAACATATATACAGCATGGTCATTTCTCTCCTCCGTCTCCCCTCATCGGTGAACTTGGGTTGTGGCTATCTGGGTACACAATGTACGACCATGTTTTTGATGTAAAACAACTGCGCAAGAGACGGATAGAAACAGGGGGGCGAAGAGAAGAAGAAGGGGGGGACGTGAGTATCATGTGGTGTTGCACAATGTTCATCTTCATGGGTCCTTCGCTTCGCGCAATGGACACGCAACATCCCTCCATTTATCGTTTCAGCTCGTTGCGCACACTTGTAAATTAGCTGCTCCTTTTCTTGAGACACGACCTCTTTGCAGCTCGGGTAAGTCATGTTTTTCATTCCGTCAAGCTGTGGTTGATATTGTTTTCTCAAATCTCCGACGAGTTTTACGGCACATTTTCGGAGTGTAGCCTACTGCTCCCGTTGCTTAATAAAAATGTAATTTGAAACGGGACATTCATCTGTTAGGCCCTCGCGCATGAAAACGCAACGACACTTTTTTTATCGTAAACATACGCGCGCGCGTAGGATTGCGTATAGATATTAATGCATTCAAATACGCTATCACGATAAACAGCTCAAATAGATGGATTACAGAGCTGATTCGCATTCTTCCTGTCCTATTTCGCCACTTTTCCGACAACTTTACATCTATTCTGCTCTCGCGCTGTATACATGATCGTATTGACATTTCTCTGTTTTATTTTCTGTCAAAAGTATCTGTAGCGAGTGCAACAGTAACTTATAACATCTTATGTCCCATCAATCAAGTCGTATTCACACTGCATTGACATGCTGTGCTTGTCTGCTCGAGCTGCGAGCCAACTAAAACATTATTGTGATAGACTCCTAATGAAGCCTTCATATTCCGTTTATCTCTTTATCATATAATGCTCTCGTTTTACTCCTATTTTTGGAGCACCCAAAAATAGGTCACGGAGGAGCCTGTACTGAATCAGCTTTATCCTTTTGTATTTCAAATTTGGCAGATGCATTTGCAGGGCAAGTCACGGTCAATACTTAGAGTTTGCCCATGCACGGAACCCTTAAATCTTGTCAGGGCGAAAAGCTTTTGTCGAATGAAGGGCAGTGTTCGGTGATGTCATCTTGCTTTGCACTTCATATTACTGTATGATTCTTGGAATTTTCAACTTGACAAGTGAATAAGGGTTTAACAGCTCTGCCTGACTGACAATGTTTGGTGTTAATCTGCGTATTGTATCAAACAGGACAGAAGACCCCATTGAGTTAAACAGTGTCAGTGTGTAAAGAAAGAAAACGTACGCAACTCAAACATAGTGAAACCGAATAACTTCCTGGAGACTCATTGCACTTGACACCAAAATTTAATTGAGAATGTGTCAGGTAAAAATGGAGACTGTAAAAAAATTAGAGATGGAAAAGGGAAAATGCTAATAAAGTTAGAAAAACTAGCAACTTTTGTTAGTCGAGTTTGACTTGTGCGCGAAGATTGTATCAGAAACACCAGATCTTCAAGTAAGAGCATATGGTTTTGATTTACAGGGAAACAGTGACTTATTTAACCACTCAGTGTGGTCTGCTTTGAAAATGCCTTTGAGATGGAGTGTAAAAGAGAGAGCAAATTATGTATCGAAAAGAAAAATGATGAACAAACCAGCAGAAAGTAAATCAAACGTAGAAGAGGCAAAGGGCTGAGAATGGTGGGGAAAGGAAACCTGCTGATAGAGGGGACGTTGAGAGACTACAAGAAAATGAATAATTATGGTAAATGTTGAAAAGTAGGCTTATGTCCCAGGGAGAGAAAGACCCTCAAACGTCCTTCTCACTTTGCTTCTGAACTGTGCCACTAATAGCCACAGCGCTCTCTCTTCTTTTCTCTCTCTCCAAACACACATACACACACACACACACACACACACACACACACACACACACACATCATTGTACTTTGCTCTCTCTCCTCTCCTCGGGCCATTTTTCTTTTCAAGCGTTCCACTGGGATTGTTTTCTTAGCACCGAATCCTAAAGGAGGAGCTGAGAAGATTGCACTAGGCAAGTGAAATGCTGCTCAGTTTTGTCTTCTTAATAATAATTAGCAAATACTGAAAAAACTTCCTTGAGTGTTTCTTTTACTCGCTAGAAATGGAATCAAAGGCCACAATATACTAACACAGTAAACCTTTTTATTTCATTTAGTGGTAAAAGTAAGTTTAAAATACATGAGCAGCAGAGTTAGCAAACATTTCTGTGCTATCCGTAAAACTGAGAGAAATACAAAGATGAAAATGTAATGTGTGCACTTTACTCTAGTAACAAAAAATTCAACAGTTAAAACAACATCTGATTATACACACTACTGATCAAATGTTTGGCATCCTTACTATTATTTTGTAAGTCTTAAAAAGAAGACCAAAGATAAAAAATACAGTAAAAACTACTATAATAGTATTACAATATTCACAAATATTTAGTAACATTGAATGTGTAGTGGGGCGACGCAGTAAGTAGTGCTGTCGCCTCACAACAAGAAGGTCGCTGGTTCGAGCCACAGCTGGGTCAGTTGGTGTTTCTGTGTGGAGTTTGCATGTTCTTCCTGCGTTCGCGTGGGTTTTTTCCGGGTGCTCCGGTTTCTCCCACAGTCCAAAGACATGAGGTACAGGTGAATAGTGTATAAGTGTGAATGAGTGTGTGTGTGGATGTTTCCCAGAGATGGGTTGCGGCTGGAAGGGCAGTTGGCTGTTCATTCCGCTATGGCGACCCCGGATTAATAAAGGGACTAAGCCGAAAAGAAAATGAATGAATGAATGAATGTGCAGTTTCATATCAAATGGAATTGATTCGTATGATTCAAAGCTATTTTATGCATTATTACTTTTGATTATTATTATTATTATTGTCTTCAGTGTGACATGATTATTCAGAAATTATTCAAATGTTGATTTGTTGTTTTATTACAATAAATTAATATATACAAAATCATTAATAATGGGTTTTACAATTATTAGTGTTGCAAACATATTTTTATATTACTGTGGAAACTGATACATTTTAGTTTTTTTATACTAAAAACTGATACATACATCTTAGAAAGTACATTTTAGAAAGTACAAATATATATATATACTTATAAATAGTGTGTATATACACTAACCAGCCACTTTATTATGTACACTTTACCAGTACCGGGTTGGACCCGCTTTTGCCTTCTGATCTGCCTTAATCCTTCGTGGCATAGATTCAACAAAGTACTGGAAATATTCCTCTGAGATTTTGGTCCATATTGACATGATAACATCACGCAGTTTCTGCAGATTTGTCGGATTCATGATGCGTATCTCCCATTCCACCACATCCCCCCAACACCATTACACCACCAGCCGTTGATACAAGGCAGGATGTATATGCTTTCATGTTATTGACGGTAAATTCTGACCCTACCATTTGAATATCGCAGCAGAAATCGAGACTTATCAGACCAGGCAACGGTTTTCCAATCTTCAATTGTCCCGTTTCGGTGAGCCTGTGGGAATTGTAACCTCAGTTTCCTGTTCTTAGCTGACAGGACTGGCACCCGGTGTGGTCTTCTGCTGCTGTAACCCATCCACCTCAAGGTTTGACGTGTTGTGCATTTAGAGATGCTCTTCTACATACCTCGGTTGTAACAAGTGGTTATTTGAGTTACTGTTGCCTTTCTATCAGCTCGATCCAGTCTGGCCATTCTCCTCTGGCATCAACAAGGCATTTGGGCCCACAGAACTGCCGCTCACTGCATTTTTTTTTTCCGGATCATTCTCTGTAAACCCTAGAGATGGTTGTACGTTAAAATCCCAGTAGATCAGCAGTTTCTGAAATAATTAGACCAGCCCGTCTGGCACCAACAACCATGCCACGTTCAAAGTCACTTAAATCACCTTTCTTCCCCATTCTGATGCTTGATTTGAACTGCAGCAGATCATCTTAATCATGTCTACATCCATTGAGTTGCTGCCATGTGATTGGCTAAAAAGAAATGTGCATTAATGAGCAATCGGACAGGTGTACCTAATAAAGTGGCCGGTGAGTGTATATATATTATGATTATTCACCATCAAGTGGGTCAAAACCTTTATGAGTTTCAGTATGTGTTGAACACAAAAGAAAATCTGAATGTCTTACAGTAATCTTCAAAATAGCTTATTTTCTGTTCAATAAAAGAAAAACGGAAAACAAATCTGAAATAAGTAGATAAGTAATAAGTAAATGATAATAAAATTGTAAATTTTTGGATAAACTATCTCTCTAAATATAGAAGACTGGAGAAATCAAAGAAGTTGGAGCCTTTTTCAGACAGTGGTAGTTTAGAATAATTTTACCTACCAGAGTACTTTTTCAGAAAGTTTACTTTGGAAAGATATTTAAAACTCAATTTTAGCCTGTTTTTATTTGATGATGTCACCTACCTTATTTTATTTTACTTAGCATTATATTGACACCTTAAAGTCTGTGTATAATCAAAATGTACAAGGTTTATGTTGCTTGTGCACATTGTTATTCTTTAGTTGAACAATTAATCTGTGCAAGTTAATCCACCCCTACTCAGTATTCTGTTTCAGTTGGAAGTACATCTACATTTATTTATTTTTTTTATTTATCAGGATCCCCATTAGCCACTAGCAAGGTAGTGGCTATTCTTCCTTGGGTCCATCATACTGAAATAAAAGTCTTAGTTTCCGGTTCACACAGACTTTAAAGCACTTTTCAGTATGATTCCAGACTGAAGGGAGATCATGGTCAGGAAACTTACAGTTGGAAGCGATTGTATTAGTGGATAGAAATTTCGATATAGAAAGTGCTTTGACAGAGTCCAGTCAACAACCTACAGATGGCTCATGCTACCGATCCTGGGCTTTATTAACATGTTCCTCCCTGCAGCCTGGAGGACAGCCTCTGGATTTTATGGGTCCCCTGTGCAAGTTAATGCACTGAGGTCATCATGCGGAATCTTCCACAGAATGACCTCACTCTGTGTGGGAAAGCACCTGCCTTTCAGACAACTCAAAACAGAGTTTCAGGCCAGCTTTTCGCCGTTGCTGGGGATTTTATGTGGGTATGTCCCAGAGGAACTGGTCTACAGGAGATTAAGTTGTTGGTACATGTATAGAGTGACGTAGGTCAAAGATTTATATCGTAAAATTCTGAAATTCAGACATCTAATTAAATGCTACTTGGCTTAACTTGACTTTAGAGTTACCATAAAGCTTTCATTAAAGGTAATTTCATTCATTATAGTAATGAAACAAAATGTTAGATGAATCTGAATATTTTTAAAGATTATTATTTTATCTCATGCATCATCTACTCACTAAGCTGCTTTTTTGTTATTACAAATTTCTGAACTTTGCCCTGAAAGGGTAACAAATGGAGAAACCATAATCGAGCTGAAAATGTGAATGTCTTAGGGGAGCAGAGAAATAATTTTAAAGCCAACAAACCATTTCAAAATCAACAAACATTTTTTCCTCATACATTAAATATAAAAGATTTCCTTTATCCTCCAAAGTTGTATCAGTGTGTTAGTTGAGAAATGTGTTCTTTAAAAAAAGGGTTTTAACAATAAAAATGCTTAAGTTTTTATTTTGAGATTGTTTCCTTTATTATTATTTTTTTTGCAGTCTGTTGATTCACCATACACCAGTGGTTCTGCTTCTTTTTAATTCAATGACCCAATTGTCCACGACAATATTGTAAGAGTAAAGGCAGAAATCAAAATATTAAAACGCTGAACTGAATGTTGTTCAGGGTTTCTACATATTTAAACCAAAATATTCACATGACTTTTTAAGTTGTTCATGATTTACTGAATAATAATACTACTAATATTTTTTACTTAAAAAGCACCTATTTCACCTCTTTTGTGTTTTCAGAATGTGTCTGTAAAGTTTCAAGTGAAAACAGCCATCAAATTGCTTATACCTTTTAAAATGTTAGAATTTTCTGCTCGAAACACAATGTGGCTGTTTTTGCCTTTAATGCTAGTTCTCCTCGCTTACCATTCCCACTCTGGCTGCGTCAGATAAACAGCACAGTGACAGACATGAAGAAAGCAGATCTCACGTAATGTTTGTGAGAAATGCTACAGTAAGAACTTTCCCTATAATTATTTGATATATTATGTTGTGGAGTTAATTCAAGCCTTCCTGAAATGATGAGTCACATGCAATGTCGTTACAAAGTTCACGCACACAGACACTCACACAGCGGACACACACAGCATGCATGTTTAACTCTGCAGTTTTTGCACGGCAAATGTGACAGCATACACGTTAATATCCACCACTCTATGGATATCTGTTATGTTAATGTACAAAATAAACCTTATTTAACGTCCACAAACTGGGATTGTACTGACATGTGGTGATAAAGTAAAGATGGTAAAATCGCTGTAATTCATTACAAACAGGCACTGTTTTAAAAACGTTTTAAACTTGTAAATCTCATGTTTGATCACATTTGATGATGATTGATGATCACAGTGAGCTGAACAGATCTTTTAATCCCAGTTGCTTTGTGCACGTCCTGTCTTGATGATATGATTATATGCTTTACTTCACAGACATGTTAATACACAACTGTCAATCAATTCCGTGGACAGGGAAACCGCTCCTACGTCACATTGGGGTCAGCCTCAAAATGGGAGTGATTCGGATCCTATTTTAATGTCAGGGGGAAAAAAGAGACTTATTTTCTTTATATCACTCTAATATGACTGTGGACACTTGGCATACTATGTTATAGCATACAATACCTACAAACAGTTCTGTCCAAACAGCTTTTCATCATTTTTGCCTTTTAAATAATAAAATAGGTCAGAGGTATATTCATCAAAATGTGCATTAAGGTTTATAATTTTATTAATATACAGTTGTGCTATATTATTTTAATGCTTGTTTTGTTTTAGTTTTTAAAAAGCATAATTTTAAGGCCCCCTCTGGGGGTCTCAATCTTCTTACCACAATACACCATTTGTCAACGTTTTTACATTTTCTATCTGAGACCAGTGTTGACAGTTTGGTGAATAAAATGTTCTTCACTCTGAGTCTGTACCAAATCAGAGTAGAAATGCTACACTTGAAAATATTTTTGTATCTAGTGGTTCTGACGTTTTGAGCCACAAAAAGAAAAAGGAAAAAAAAAAAGAAAGTTGCAACCAAACATATCATATCCACACATTTAGCATCCAGAATAATTTCTAAGTGAGTAAGCTTTTTCTTAGTTTTTGTTCACTCATATTGTTGTGCTGTGACAAATGAATTCTATGTATTAGAGAGTATAGCATGTCACACTGCAGGACTCAATAACAGATTCCATTAGCATCTGAATCGGCATATTCAGAGCCAGCTGCACATGCTTTAGTAATCCATGACCTAAATTGAGCACCAAATATTTGAACCAGTCAGTCATAGCAATAGCTCAGGTAACTGGACAGTGGAGATTAAAGCAGCAGACTCTTAAGCTTGATATGTGTTTTGATCTGGGTAATTGTTGAAAAGTGTTACATTTTCTGCTGAACAGCATTCCTATCTTATCTTTGCACTTTGTTCTGAGGTTTTTCTGATGAAATGTTTTAATGATGTGTCATATTATGTGATACACTGTGAGTAAACTGTGACCAATGTCCCTTTTATTCTTGTTTTTACTTTATAGCCCCTTCCACAGTACAAGTACCTTATACTCTCTGAAGTTAAGTGAGATGACAGAAGAGTATTAATAAGACTGAAAAAACATAATATTTCCTTTACTCTTAAACTGAACACTACTGACAGTACTTTGATTATAGTCAAAGTAATTCTCTCATGCAAAACTACTACTCTGAAAGTTCAGATGGATAAGAAAAAGACAACACCTGCTCCACGACTAGAGAAAGAAGACATGACAGATGACAGGAAAACAACAAGAAAATCCAAAAGGGCTGAACCAGAAGCATCCTCAAAGACTAATAACAATGAATTTAAGCAACATCTGACTAGGTCCGAGGAGTTAACAGATACAAAGTATGATCAGTCCGATGGAAATGTAAGATTGAAAATAGGAGTTGGAGCCAAAAGGACAAAGAAGCCCCCAAAAAGTCTTGAGAACTTCATATGCAGACCCACAATCAGGATCTCTCAGAGGCTTTCACATGGAGATGGCCATAGTTCAAGTGTGGGTGAAGTCTCAGATCCTGACCCTAGATTGGCTAAGAAGTCACATCGAGATGTTCAGAAAAAAGATTCCCTTTCTCCAAAAAGTTCCAAAAGAGTCCTTCCCACTCCCAAAAAAGGTGACTCTACACCAGCCATTGCTGAATCTAAAAAAGTAAGTGTTTGTTACTATTTCTATCTGTATCTTATCTGTTTAGCCACCAGTATTTCAGACACTTTTAATCTTTTAATCTATTTTTACATTCCCTCATTTTATAAAAATATAAATTTCTTAATATTTTTTTTATGTAACTTTTTCTATTACTGTCTTTTTTGCTTTTTGTCCTGGTCGCCAAAGATTGAAAAATATGCACCTGGAAGTTTCTCTATTATTTTTTGTATTATTATCTTATGATCATCAAAAATTACTGGGAAACTTACAGCTAAATATATTCCTCCCAGTGATTTCATTTTTTGCTCAAGTGTCATACGTCATATTCTTCGCTTTCATTCAAACTATTTTGTAAACTCTTTAGATCACAGTACTATGGAATGGTTACCAAAAAATAGTAATAAAAAATATAAAAATGTTTATACCAGGAGTATTATTTTGTAAAATGTCACTGAAAGTAATTTGAAGTATCTAACGAAGCCTCTCAGGTTTGATATATAGTTACTTCATGCTGCCTTCAAATTCATCTAACCGGATATCCTAGAGTGACCTGAATATCTTCAAACATTTCCTGATGAATTCTGGTCAGCACATGTCCTTTCTTTCAACAGGCTCCATCAAAAAACACAAGAAAGACTGAGTCAAAGTCATTATTAACATCTGATGGCCCTTCATATGCAGTTCAACCACAGACAGATAGTAAAGTACCACTTTCAGATAAAATAACCTCCTCTACCTTGTTGAAGCAGATGCATTCACCTCCAGCTGCACCTTCGCCGCCTTCCTCATTACAACAAAACTCCAGTCCACAAGACAGCACACTAATTTTAAATGCTCAAAAAGAGAAAAGTGATGATCTCTCACCTGAGGAAGCAATGACCTCCTCCCTTAGTTTAGATAGTTCAAAGAATATGACACAGAACACTCAGATATCTCAGCAGTCTTCTTCCAGCCTTGAAACTCACCATGAAAGCACGTCATCTCCAAAAAGATGTAGTGAGAATTCTCCAAGGCAAACTCTCCGTCCTCCAAAAAAGACTTCTAGAACATGGGAAACTAATGCTGACAGGGTTTTGAATGCAAATGAGAAAGACGATGGTGATTTTGCATCTTCCAGAAACATGTCTAACAACATTACTAACAATAGGAGTAGAGAAAATGGTTTACTGCATCAGCCTAGTCCCCATATCAAGGCACCATTGCTTCCCCCTGGCACAGATAAATCTGCAGAATCGGCAACTCCTGAGAACAGCTCTAGCATACCAGAGTTACCGGAGAACAGAGGAAGGTGCAAGAAGCACAGCGGAAGTGAAGTCATAGATGACTCCAAAAAAATAACTATGGAACCTGCCCAAACGGTTGCTGTGCAGTCAAAAGATGTCAGCAGGGTGGGGCATGTCATTGAAAAGAATAAGAAAAGAACTAGGCGTAGTTCAAATCAGGAAGAAAATGTGAAATGTTCCCCTCGAATTTCCAGTGGTGCAGATTCTCAGTTTAACAGTTCTGCTCAAAGTGAAGAGCCACCCGTACACCCAAAACAAGACAGCGTCTCACAAAAGACCCAAAAATCTGTTCAGATTACAAATATAGTAAATCAGGAGGAGAACATGGATTTGGGAGCTTCTAATGTTAATTCCACTGCCTGTAAAATCATACCTCAAAAATCAAAAGGTAAAAGAGATCTTTCCATGAAGTGCTCAAAAGAATTGCCTTCACAGCAGGGTAAACTAGATCCAGTCAGACAACCTCTTAAATCAAAAGAACTACAAAAAGCATCACCTAGATCAGAAACCGCATCCATTGAGCCCCCTACTAAGAGAAGAGGTCGTCCAAAAATAACCAGGAAGGATGAGTCTCCTCAGGGAAGTAAGTCACAGCTGTCTTCTACTAAGTTTTCTATACTTGAGCACTCAAATGTCCCTGGTCCAGAAGATGGCTTGAAACTCTCAAAGCCAACACCCAAAATACAAAGTCATCCCAAATGTCCCCTGTCTGCTCAGACAAAAAAATCTAAATCACTACACTTAGCATCTGGTAAGACAGGTGCTGAAAGAAAACTCATACCCTTAGTGTCCAGAGCTAGAGATGCTCAAATCTGCCGCAAACGAAATAGGTTAATAATGAGGACAATTATTAAAAATATCAATAAGATGAGAGTGAAGAGGAAAGATAAAGTACTCACGCAATTTCTTTCTGGGCAAAGCCAAAGTTGCACAACTGATTTTGCTCAAAAAGACAATGAAGGTGATGCCGAATGTTCAGTGTCGGATGGTACACAATCTTTATCCTCACTTGTTACATCTTTTGGGGGGAAACTTGGTCCGCAAATTAACGTCAGCAAACGTGGAACAATCTACATAGGAAAAAGGAGAGGTCGTAAACCTAAAGCTCAAAGGGAAACTTTTGGCCAAGACTCGGGCCAAGTTCAGAATCCAAAGACTCAGCAAGTCTCAACAGAATCTTCAAATCAGTTAAATTGGTCCACCTCTGGTGAACAGAGTCAATCATTTGATGGCCATACTGCTTTGCACAGCTCACCCTATTCATTTAAACAACTCAAGCCCCCTTCATCTAGTATTAGTTCTTTCCGAAGAAAACTTTATCCTGGCTACCGTAAATATGATCAACATTCTTCTCCAAAGGTAACAAGTTCACAAAAATTTAAAGCAATGCCTGAAGAGAAATCTAAACATCCCACCTCTTTACAGCCAGCACCTTGCCCTTCAGCCACATCCCAGTTAGGTTCTGTAAGGATTCAAGATCACAGAGCAACACACCTTGCAAGATCAGTCCTGATGGAGCAAGAAAGGCTCAAATACAAGTGTCATAGAAAAGGACATAATTGCTTTAGCCACGATAAGATTAGGAGACATAAACACAAATGTAAGAAAAAGTATCTTCAACTCAGGGCCAAACGGCAAGACCCAGCATTTCTGGCAGAGGTTGAGGAGTTAGTGGTTAGGCTTAGTGAAATTCATATTGTGCATCATCTCTCGTCACGGGGTTGTGGGGATGAAGCAAAATCAGGAAGAAAGAGTGGAAAGGGCAAAGCTCACCCTCACGTTCTTCAGTGTCTGCCGCAAAACCTTCACCATCCAACTATGTTTCAAATCAACTTCAGTGGTTACTACTCTCCTCAGTCAGAATTTTCTCGGGACTCTCTGCATTATGTTGGTTTGGCAGATTTTAAAAGGAACAATGGCTGCCCCTCACAACCAGGTGAACATATTGTCACACATTGTCCAGTAGTACACAAACTTGGCTTCCCACTGTCAGCAGGTGGTTGTTACCACTCGCCCTACAAAATGCCTCTCCCTACCACTTCATTTGGTTTTGGACTCTATAGAGGATACCCTCCATCTGCAACTATTTACCCTTCATCACCCTTTTTACCCTCATATGTACATCCCTACTCCAAAAATCCAATTTTAAGCCCATCTAAGTTCCATAAAAGAAAGCACAAATTTCTAAGGCGTGAATCTGAAGTTTGTCATGGGAAGCCACATGGGACTTACACTAATCTAACATCTCATTCCTCTAGTGACTGGTTCAGTAGAAATAGCTGGCAAAGAGAAGATGACAGAGAGCAAGGTAGAGATAAAAGATTTGTGGATGATAGGTTTAGAGAAAGAGATGGATTGGGTGGTTTGCTAGGACAAAGTAACCTCAGAAAAGATCATTTCAGAAGGGGACTAGGTCTGTCAACAGATTACCAATGCTCTTCCTCAGCACCCTCAAAACAACCTGACAAACACAAAACGTCACCGCTTTCATATATTGGACCTGCGCACCTGAGACCGATATCAAAGGTTAGGTGGGCAGAGCATCGGCAGCCATGGAGGTGGAGAGAGAGTGTTCAGGTAGAGTCAAAGAACAGAGGCTCAAACCAGGAAGGTGGAACAGGATACCAGGAGGATGACGATGAAGTTGATGAAGATCAACCATCACCTCCACCAGTTGACAGAAGCATCCACCATCACACTTTTCTGAGGAACACCAATCTTGCTAGCACTGCATTTAGTCAAATGACAACCCAAAGGAGTATTGGTGAAGTTCAGTGTGCTGCTAGAAACTTAATGACAGCTGGAAGCTCGTTGATGGAGTCTTGCTCAACTGGAGGAAAACGAACCTCAGGTAAGATGACATGAGATAATTTTCTTTGTTTTTGTGTAACAAACAGTTGTCACTCTTAAATGATATTGTGTTTTGCTTTTTTACACTCAAGTGTTGCTTACCGTTAAATCTTTTATAAGATTCAGCATCCCTCTGTTCCTAGTAGCTAAGTGAGAAAATGCTTGGAATCCTTTTACAAACAATTACAGTCCTTGAACAGTGAAATAAGACCAATTTATTATATGTTTCAGAGTGTATGGCCTTATTTATCTCCCACTGTTTTACTGGTTATGTAACAAAATCGAGCTTGATTCTGCTCTGCGTGTAATTGGCTACCTAGATTTTCCTTGGCAGACAATCTGTTTAATAGTCCACTGAGAGGTATATGGTCTCTCTTGTGTGTAAATATTGTCACACATTAGCTGTACGCAGTATGTTTTATTCTGGCAGTGATGCTGCTATAATTATATACTCGTTATGTATTATGCACACTTGGATAGTTTCAGATCTTTTAAGTGATTTGTAAGAAAAGCATGTATGCTATTTAATTGAAATCACTATAATGTGCCAATGAATCACTGTCCAAAGTTTTACACAATTTTATTTGCAAGTTAAAAATAATTTTATAATTGTTTAAATCTTGAATGTGTGTATTTGGCTCTAAAATGAAGTGTGAAGCTTATAGAAGCAAAAGCAGAGCATATTTGGTGTATTAGCATTGCTGAAAACATATGGCAAGAAATTATTGCTAGCATGTGAAGAACTTCTCACAGCAGGAAGACTGGGACATTTGGTCTTGAGTCTACTCTCTTTTGTCTACTTGTCTTTGTGCATGCAGCTTTTATTGTTTATTTAGTATGCCTGCCCATCGGGGCCACTTTCTCAGCTGAAGGGAAAATGGATGAAAAGATAATTGCAGGTACAAAAATAAAACAATGTTATATAAGATGAGATCATATAGCAGTCATTACTCTTAAGCAACATTTTCCGACAGCCTGTGTAGTGTGCAGCTGCAGGTTTTTTTTTTTTGCTATCTTTTGGCTCATCAAGTTCACATTAATGAAGCTTTGTGAATGTGCAAAATACATGCCAAATTTATCGTGAGAGGAAGGGATGCCTTCATTTCAATGTTACTGACTAATAACTTTGTCAGTTGGATGATTCTTGAAATGAAAAAAGGTGCTTTACCACTATGATTGGCATATTGCCCTTTACTCTATAGTCCGATAATGCACACCTACTATGGTCACATGCCATATCGTCACCATGGAATTATAAGGTTCTATCTGCGTTCTGAATGATTTTGATATATTGAGCTTGAGCCTGAGAGAGATTTATGTATTTAGGCATTTTACCAATTGGAAGTTTAATAAATAATAATTGTATTAAATTACTTATACATCAAAAACTTTGCAGCGTAATTTTAACATTTACAAAACGTAACCCAATACCTAAGCTACCTTAATATCTAATAAAAGGGAACCAATTAGAAGTTTTTTGAAGCAAAAGTCATAATTAATGGCTGACCAATAGCGGAAGGTGAGCCTTAAAAAACAGTGTGAATATAAATTCTTTCGAAGTAGTGCTACTCAGTCATTTGGTGAAATTGTAGAGATGCATTATATTGCAATATATATCTCAGAAAAATAGAATATTGCAATGCCAGATTTTTCCAATATCGTGCAGCCCTAATTATAATGAGAGAATTACACATTTATGACTATAGCAGAATCCACAATTAACTTGAAATGAAAATCTATAAATAGTAAGTACACTGTAAAAAAAATCTGTAATTTTATGGTTTATTTTCGGCAGCTGGGGTGCCAGAAAAAAACGTAAAATAACGGCTGTTAAATACAGAAATTTACAGCCTGATCTCACGATGAAACGTAAGTATTTTACGTTTTGCCAGTTTAGTGGCTAATTCGTACGAGTTCAGTCATACAAAAATGTACGATTTTAAAAAGGAGGCGTGGCACCTAACCCCACCCCTAACCCCAACCGTCATTGGGTGATGAGCAAATCATACCTATTTGTACGAATTAGATCGTACGAATTCATACGAATTAGCCACTAAATCAAAAAGTTACGAATTGCAGTGAGATTGCGTTGGAAATTTACCGTAAAACAATGGACATTAAATTGCAGAAATTTCCTTGAATTTAAATTTCTGGTAAATTTCTGTAATTCAACCTCTGTTATTTTCAGTAAATATCTGTAATTTATTCGGCCATTATTTAAAAAAAAATTCCGGCACCCCACCTGCCCGAAATAAACCGTAAAATTACAGATTTTTTTACAGTGTAGTTAGTCCCTAAAATTCAATTCAACAGATCTGACACGGTCATTTATATCACTTTACATTAAATTGCATTTATGATATCAATGGCTGATATTAGTGATATCAAGTACTAAATTTGAAACAAAAGTGTCAGTTTCAATTAGATTGTTCAATTAGAATTACAATTAATTTTTTCTACAACGAATCAGCTGTCCAGTTAATGTTTTTATTAAATACTTAAACATTGGGTAGCGATGTCCCTCACAGCTAGAAGTTTCCTGGTTTGAGGAAGCCTTTTCGTAAATTATAGTATATTATAGTGTGTAATTGTTGGGTGTGAATGGGTGAGAGTGTGTGTGTTTCCCAGGACTTGGGGTTGCATGAGTGAAGTGAGTGCACTATCCGTGTGTTGAAGCTGGGCATCTGCCTGTAAAATATGTGCCAGAGCAACTGCCTGTTCATTTAATCATCTACTTAATAAACAGCACAATGCAGCAGATTATAACAAAAAATTGGTTAGTTTTTAACTTTTTAACTACATTTCAGTCTTGTCTTTTTTCAGAGTGGGCACATTCATAGTTTGAGTAAAGTGTTGTTGATATTTGTGTTGTCCTTTTTTTGCCATTTAAAACTATAAAGTTAATATAGGTATTCTCCCTCAGAATTAGTTGACAAGAAAAACACGTCAAAAATGGTCAAAGCATATTGAGGTTAATCACATAAATGGAAATGTATTATCAACCAGTAATGCCACGGTCACACTAGAATTTGAGAATGCAAAATTCTGTTGTACGGTGCTGCGAAAAGGGGTGGGATTATACAAGATGATTAGGCATTAAAATAAAAGTGAGCCTTACATAGAGGTCATGTTTTGATATTCGATTGGTCTCTTGCAGTCACGTGATGCGATTTTGCAGGTCAGAGTTCATCAAGCTTGTCACACGAGCTTGCATTTCCGGTCTGTCGCATTTGCATGCAAAGGAATGGAAGTCTATGGGGTAAAAGTGCTGTTTGGCTGCGGCTTTATGAGTAATATGCAGATCTGCTAAAGTATTTATTAGGGGTGTCAAAATTAATTGTTTCTTCGGTGCATCGTGATGCAGACGCGGACAATTTGGTATCGGTTCAGTAATAATCATAACCGGTTATTATGTACTGACGTCATTTATCTCATATGTGCTGTGTCGCCGTAGCTTACTATGGTGAGGGAGGCGAGCACGAGTATTTAAAATGCTCCAACTACTTAAAAACGCAGAAACTCTGCACAATTTCACTGCGTGTGTGTTTGCTGGACAGTCTTTTACTGACACAGCAGAAGCCCCTATTTCACTGCGATTGAGAGAATGAAAGTAAACTTCATTTCTCTCTCTCTCTCTCTCTCTCTCTCTCTCTCTCTCTCTCTCTCTCTCTCTCTCACTGTGGCCCATTTGACCTGCTGGGCATGACTTTTCCTCTCCTCTCGGCTGTTACAGCGATACTTCTGAATACAGACACAGGCGCGTGTCTGCAAAGTCTTCTCCACCGCGTCTAATATGGATCAGCTGTGCTCGCCGCTGCAGTTTATCAGTGTCACTCATCTGTGAAGAGCGCCAGCGCCAATCGCAGCCCTTTCTGTTGAGCGCGTGACCAAGACAAGGCTCAGAGAGCGAGCGGGATATTTAAATTTGTTTATTTGCTATAAATGCTCGTGTTTTTTAAAGATACAGTTTATATATCTTACTGTTTGTATTAAATAACAAAATTGTATTACAAATAGTATATAAATATAAATATATTTATACATTTTAATACAAGAATTATTGTGCTGTGAAGAAAATATAAAACTGTATGTGGAAAGCATCGTCAATGCACCGTGATATCGAATTGAACCGAATCGATGGCATGATAATCGTAACCGAACCGAACCATGAGACCAGTGTAGGTTCACACCTCTAGTATTTATACAATTTTAATAGTACAAGTTAATAAAAAAATACAAATGTCTACGTTAGCTTTGGTACATTTATTAATATTATTAATAATGATATTAAAATAAAAATTTTGTTTTAATCAGAAAATAAGATTTAGGATAAAATTGCACTGATTTAGTTTTTACTATTAATTTGGTGCCTTTTGGACAACCCAGGCTCATTCTGAAAGCGTACCGCTATATACATTTCTGGAGAGTGCCAAATACGTCCCAGGAGCTACGGAGTTTTTTTTGCGAATCTAATAGAGGTCACTGTGTGCTTTTTGAGATCTCAAATTTCTCTCGCAAGTGTCATTTGCACCTACTGTTCTCACGTAAATCCACCAGAGGCTGCTGTCGACTGACTGACTGACCGACTGACCCTCCCTCCTCTTTCCCTAAACCCAACCAATAGTGTTTTATAAGCACAGATTGACTTGCCCACCCACTTACTTAAACCCAACTGACAGTTTTAAAAAGCCGTCTAGAAAAAAGCCCTCGCCTGATTTTTAGCACGTTTTCAGAATTTTACCACATTCTCACCCTGTTATTTACTTGTTTATTTTCTTTTTTGGCTTCTGTTTTTGTCTTACCCACTTTCTGGAACTGTTCTTCACTGGACTTGAACCCCATTGTCGTGGTCAACTCCTCTCTGCATCTCAAGTCCACTGACGTACATAGTGAGCTAACTAGACAAGCTGGTAACATTGGGAAAGCCGTCCATATGTAGGTAACTGGTCAGCTGGTAAGCGAGAAAAGGAACAGTGTCATACCGCGATCTCCAGAAACGTATATAGGGTTACATTTTCAGAATGAGCCTATGTTGCTTTTGAACATTAGGACTGCTGACATACCTGGTATATTTATATTTTTTTTCTATTTTACTTATAGAAATAATTATATGAGTTTAACACGTTGAATGAATTTGCATTTAAATGGTCATCTTGAATATTACAATAACAAAGTTTTGTAAACATGTGCACTACCACAAAATGTTTTTGTTGATGTCAAAATATACCCCCTTCTCATATTGTAGCTTAGTTTATCTTTTAATAGAAAATTGTATATTAAATGGCGACACAGTGGCGCAGTAGGTAGTGCTGTCGCCTCACAGCAAGAAGGTCGCTGGTTTGAGCCTCGGCTGGGTCAGTTGGCGTTTCTGTGTGGAGTTTGCATGTTCTCCCTGAATTTGCATGGGTTTTCTCTGGGTGCTCTGGTTTCCCCCACAGTCCAAAGACATGCGGTATAGGTGAATTGGGTAAGCTAAATTGTCCGTAGTGTATGAGTGTGTGTGGATGTTTTCTAGAGGTGGGTTGTGACTGGAAGGGCATACGCTGCGTAAAAACGTGCTGGATAAGTTGGTGGTTCATTCCGCTGTGACGCTGTGGATTTTTTTTTTTTTTGCAGTATCAAAAACTGTATCAAATGTCAACATTTTTGAAGGTATTGTATAGAAGTTAGAAATTCCAGTATCATGACAACACACTCTAGTGGTTACCCCTAATAAAATAAGAAGGATGCTCTGCTCAGCACATTCACTCCTTCATTTTCCTTCGTCTTAGTCCCTTATTTATCAGGGGTCGCCACGTCGGAATAAACTGCCAACTTATCCAACATTTTGTACGCAACGGATGCCCTTTCAGCCACATTTCAGTACTGGGAAACACCCATACACGCTCACGTTCACACACAAACTCATATATGGCCAATTTAGTCAATCCAATTCACCTATAGTGCATGTCTTTGAACTGTGAGAGAAACCGGAGCACCCGGAGGAAACCCACGTGAACACAGAGAGACATGCCAACGTCAATTGACTCAGTTGAGATTAGAACCAGCAACCTTTTTGCTGTAAGGCGACAGTGTTGCCACCTCTCAGCATATCTATCCATAAAAAAAATCTGCCATAATGTACTAGTGATAGTTTGAAGGTATTTACCAGCTGGAGCAATGATTTATGAAGATTTATTTTTATATGTTTTTTTTTTTTTATGAAAATAATTAAAAAAATTGGCCTGATTTTGCTTGAAAAACACTTTATTTTTTGGTTTGGCTTGAAACATTTTATGACCTTTATGTTTATATCCCTGTTGCAAAGAAGCCATCAATGGAAAGTTAATCTGGGGCACGAATTTATTTTGTTCAAAAAATCCAAATCCAGAGGAGGAGCGTTTTGTCCTAGTTTTCATAATATACCACTCCTGCCCATAATGAAAAAAATAATAATGAAACTATTTCTTAACAATAAAGATTTGGTTTTCCTGGTTTCCTTGAGGAAATACCAGGTCTTGAAGGAAGTAAAAGAATAGTGTTAGTGTTTCCGTAAACGCAATCCAAAACTTCAGGTTTTCTGTAATAAAACACCTCATTAGAACCGTTTTGCTGCTGCTGCTCAATTTCCGTTACCAGGACACATAAATATCTGCTTAAACTAAGGTACTACATGGTGTTTTCTTAGTGTGTTTTGCAGAGCAGGAGTTTTTTTCTGTCATGCTGACTCTGTATTTTCAGTTGGCGTGGATTCAAATAGATTATCAGAAAATTGCTTCTGTACAATTCAGTGAAGTACCAGTGTGCTTATTTACAAGTAAACACCAGCTTTAATCTTAATGATTAAGACATTTGAATATTTCTGTAGAAGGGAACCACCCAGAATTATGCTACATTTATGCATTATGAATTATATGCTTATTCTCTCATGTTCCTGCCAAAGAATTTCCATTTAAGACTTTGCCACAGACCTTCTGTCAGCCTGTGGCCAAAACGGTCTGTTTGATTTGGAAAGGGTGAATGAGAAAAGGCAGGCATTCAGCAGCGGTGTAAGGAAATGTGGTGATGCTAGTGGAAAAGGCGAAATTTGAGCATGGAAATCTACAAGTGAAATGGGAAAAATGATTGACAGAAAGAATAGGGGAAAGAAAAGGAATGTTTTTGCAAGCGAAAGCGAATCTATGGCAATAACACGCTTTGTAATCAGAGCCAGATGTGCCCTAAAAATGCCACTCTTGTGTATTTGCCATGCTTTAGAAATGTTATTAAAACAGAGTATATCTGATATATCAGACGCTAATGTGTCCTCGCGCTTTCATTGGGAGGTGATGGAGATTGTTTTTGTAGCCTAGGTTTGGCTGTCATCCAGAGTCCAGAAATAGCTCCTTTGTAGATTCTTGAGGAAGCAAGTACACAGGCCGTCTTTTTTATTTTATTTCTTTCTTGTGTTCCCTCTTTTTGTGACTGTCTCCTTTCCTTTCTGTCTCTCAGAGAGGCTTTAGAGAGATAACAGGAATGTGATGTTAATCGTGTTATACAGCCTTTATCCACACTGCCTGTCTTTATAAGCTGTCAGATGTTTTATTTTAGCACTCCAGTCTGTTCAAGCACACACCCCGTCTTCATCTCACCATCGCTCGCTGTGTTGCGACCCATAGTACAGCTCGCTGTGGAATGCACTCCAGTGGAGATCTGTGAAATTGATTTAGTGTTGTATCAAAACTAGCTGTAGTGGTAGAGGAATTTGCTGTAAACTGGCAGTATAATTCCCACGGTCAGGGTTTGAGTAAAAAAAAAAAAACATAATCCCTATCATGAGCGAATGTGCTTTTATCAGCCGTGCTGTCTCACAGGTTCTCCATGTTTCAGTGTTGGTTCAGTTATGATGATTGCTCTTGTTCAGTAACAGGAAAGAAACCATCATTTGTACCAATGGTAATTGTAATAATTTTGGCATAATTGTAACTATAGCTTCTGTGTATGCTGTTAAAACATCTGTGCGCTAAATTAGTAGCGCTCAACTTATACACACCTTAACTCTGGAGATTTAAATGATTAAAAAAGAAGATATGTGTTATTTTTTGTTGTTATTTATCCCTGTTAAATTTTATAAATGTATTACTGCAGATTTATTATTTTCATATATTATCATGTGTGTTTTTATGCATATAATATAAAGACCTTGATAGGCTAGATTAAAATTGAAGAATTAACTAAATAAGGCCAAAACAAAGTTTATCACAGTCACTGGTCCGGGTGGGTGTGGTTATGAAGCTCCGCCTTCTTTGACTTTGAAACCTTCTCTGGTTCATTTTATCTGTTCAATTAGTCAAATCAGCTGTCCATGTGTAAAACATGCAGACACTGAAGAGCTGCTTTTGCTTAAAGTCCCCATTAGCCAGAAGCTGTTATTTTGTTTGTATTGTGATGCAGTTCCTAGAAAAACAATTTAAATCACACAACAGTGGGTGTGGCTTGTTTTTGGTACTGCGAGCTGAATGGGTGTTGTAAAGAAGGCATTTTATTCAGAACGATTGGGAAAAGTGTTTGGGGACAGTTAATACAACCTAACAGACTCCTCCTGCTCACCATTTCTGTTTGTTGTCAAACTGACAGTTGGAGCAGCATGATTAAATATGTTAGCCACGCCCAGACCCATCCAGTTAACTCGCCATGTACGTCAGCGGACTTGAGATGCAATCTGGGTCAATCTGTGCTTTTGAAAACACTATTGGTTGGTTTTAGGGAAAGAGTAGGGTCAGGTTGTCGATCAGTCAGTCAAACAGTCAGTCGACAGTGGCCTCTGGTGGATTTACACAAGAAGAGTAGGTGTGTTTGGTACTCACGGGAAAAATTTGAGATCTGAAAAAACATACACAGCGGCCTCTGGTGGGTTTAGGAAAACAAAAACTGCAAAAAAAACTAGCTCCTGGGATGTATTTGGCACTCTCCAGAAATGTATATATGAATGAGCCTAGGTTGTTTTTAAAACAACTTACAATATTGACTCTTTTCTGCGATTGTTTTAGAGCTTCCGGTTCAGTTGTCTATGGGAGAACTGACTAGGAATAGTAAACAGCAATGAAAGCCTCCAGCGCCTCGACTGCGGCTCTGCACAAGGCGTTTGGCTATAGGAGAAATGGTCGTGCCCAACTGAGCCTGGTTTCTCTCGAGATTTTTATTCTTCACTTGCCAATTGGTGAAGTTTTTTCCTCACCGCTGTCGCCACTGGCTTGCTCGATGCGGCTCAATCGATGGATTTGCTCTTTAGTGTTTGGACTCTCAGTAGTGATTATTAAACGACACTGAACTGAGCTAAACTGAACTGAACTTAAACACTGAAAACTGGACTGACACTGTTTCAATTTACTATAATCTATAAGCGCTATAGAAATAAAGGTCAATTGAATTGAATTGAATTGAAAGGACAAAACTCTTGATCTACAAACAAGTGAGTTTATGACTACAGGGAGTGCAGAATTATTAGGCAAGTTGTATTTTTGAGGATTAA
>CAIGQZ010033112.1:3241919-3304681 GCA_903798205.1 Danio tinwini
ATATACATACAATGATTATCACTTCTGACCTGATCAAGGGTGATACTTGCCTAGAAAAGATTTTGTATTTGAAATTTCAGGTCCTAAAACTGCATAACTGTTACTAAAATAGCTTAAAACTAAAAAAAATGGATACTTTACTTACCATCATTCCACCTTGAATGTACGGATGTATACAAACTTTTATTCCTCTGTGGAACACAAACTCAGATTTTTTGAAAAATAGTCCATGTCAGTGGATATAATACAGGATTGCATGAAGGCAAGAAAACAATTAAGAATTGTAATGAAGAGTTTTAAGAATTGTTATAATTCTATACACAATTAGACACAAAGGAACAATTTAGGTAGTGTTAACAATGGAGTCAGGGTACAACAGAGTTAAGGGTCCAAACGCAGTTTATTTACAGCTTAAAGGGCACATAGGTTACCACTTTTTCCAGATTTAATATAAGTCTTTTGTGTCTCCAGAATGTGTCTGTAAAGTTTCATCTCATAACACCCATCAGATTTTTTATTATACCTGTCATAAGTTCCTTTTTTGTAGCATTTAGCAGAAGCTAGCTGTTTTTGTGTACTGCGCCTTTAAGGCTAGTCCTTCACGCCCACCGTTTCCACGTGCCTGGCAGCAGCTCCCTCGGCTGCGTCAGACAACAGACAAACCTGAAGGAATAAGATCTCACGTAACATTTGTGAGGAAAAACAACAAGTAATAACTTTACCAATGAGTATTTGATGCATGTTGTGGAGTTGCAGGATGAGTCACACACAATGTCGTTAAAAAGTTTACGCACACACACAAATACACACACACACACACACACACACACACACACAGCGCTGACAGGCACACACAGACAGCGCGCGTTTAGCTTTGCACTGTTTTTGCACGCAAATGTGACAGAATACAGGTTAATATCCACTCCTGTATGGATGTCTGTTATGTTAATGTACAAAATAAACCTGATTTAACGTCCACAAACCGGGATTGAATCGTCTTTTATGATTGTTCTGACACGCGGCTGTGTTGATGAAGTAAATGGCTGTAATTCATTACACACATGCACTGTTTTAAAACATTTTAAACTTATAAAACTCACTCTTGATCACATTTGATGATGATTGATGATCCTAGCAAACTGAGCAGACTTTTATTTAAGGTTGCTTAGTTTGCTCACGTCCTGGTGCTGTGTCTGTTTGATATGATTACACACGTTACTACGGAGACATGTTAATACGCAGCTGTCAATCAATTCGGTGGGCGGGGGACCGCACTCCTACGTCAAGTTGCGGTCGGTCTGAAAACCGCTCCAATTGGTCCACTGTTTTTATGTTGTTAAATTGAAAAAAAAGGACTGGGTGTGTTTATATCACCCCAATATGACGGTCTATACACCATACATACGCATATGTCTGTCCAAACAGCTTAAAAAGTAGATTTTTCACCATAGGTGCCCTTTAAGGAGCAAACAGTATTTTGAGGGTTCTTCAAAAGCGTAGTCATGGTCAAAGGCAGAGGCCAGTGCAGGCATCAAACAGGATAAACAAAGAACAAAACAAGCGTCAGAAAAGACTGAACCACGAAACACTTTGTAAAAGTTACAGGTAAACATACAACAAGACTCAGCCATGTGTGTGTGTATGAGAGGTAAATATGTAGTCCAGGTAACCAGTCCATGATGAGTTTCCAGCTGTGTGTGAGTAATCCAGCGTGATGTGGAACTGGTGTGTGTGAGGTGCATGATGGGATGTGTAGTTCATTTCAGTGGAAGATTCATAGTTCTCCAGCCATCTGCAACTGCTGGATCACTAGTGAACATGACAGATAGACTCAGTTTTAGTGCGAAAAAGATCTGCAAATTTATAAATCTACTCTAAAGGGAGTTGTTCGCTATATAAGTATTGTTTTAACTCCCTCAGATAACTCAATCGTGATCCTGTGTTTTCTTCCAGCAATGTGCATGCCTCAATATCCCAAATATAAATAATTTGGCCAATTGGGCTAGGCCTAGTTGAGTTTTATTATTATTGTGACAAAAGACATCCACGGCAAGTTTTTCAGAGTTATAATACACTGATGAACATATCATCATATAATGTTGCATATAGTAATATACCTGTACATACATTTGTCAATTTGTATATTTGCATTCACTACTTTTAAAATATATTTATTATCTGTTTTTTAGTCCTGTCTCTGTAATTCTGTTGCACAGTAGAAGCTCTGTCACGAAAACAAATTCCTCGTATGTGTGAACATACCTGGCAATAAAGCTCTTTCTAATTCTGATTCTGATGAACGTGATTTCTGTTCACACTCGCATGTATAAACATTATTTGAACTTGTGTGTTTTATACATTTCCCAGTACTGGGTTGCAGTTGGAAGGGCAAACGCTGTGTAAAACAAATGCCAGAGTAATTGGTTGTAGGGCTGGGCGATTAATTGAAAAGTAATCGAAATCAACATTTAGAACCTATAGTCAATCTAATTTTAAATTTCTTTTCCTAGTTCTTTTTTGACTGTTCTTTTTAGGCAATGTGTGTTTTAATTTCAGTTGTTTGACATTGGTGTTCAATAAATAATCATATATAGTGGATGGTGTGTGTTTCTTTCAATTATTTTAAAATCAAGTAATGCACCCTTTATTTAGAAATCGCTCACTTGTAATATGTGAGCATATTTACTGTACAAAACCTGTCAGTGAACTATGAGGGCAAAAAATAAATTAATTAATTAATTAAATAATCGTTTATTAATCGTAATTTAGTTCAAGTGTTCAATTAATTGAGATTTAGATTTTAGGCCAAATCGCCCAGCCCTAGTTGGCGATTCATTCTGCTGTGGTGACCCCTGATAAATCAGAGACTAAGCCGAAGGAAAATGTATGAATGTTTTATACATAACCTTGTGTATATATTTGACAGTTGAAGTGAAAGAAAAAGCAATAATACCAGTATAGCGGAGGATAAATAAAGTTTAAAATGAAACTTCATAGGCACATTTCTGTGGACAGATGAGACTTGCAAAATAGGCATAATAAGAACTGTTTAAAGCAGCGCATCAAATGAAAATAATAATACACCAGATTTTAGTGTAGTTTTAGTTCACATAGCACTCAGAACCGACCACGGTCCTAAAGAATTGCATCACTGAAGCGATCTTTTCCCCATTTGGGGATCACCAAATTTGCATAATTCTTTTGGTGAAGCTAAATCAATGCAGGCAGCATATGCAAATTAAAGATGCCATCAGTGGGTGCAATTCATTTGCGCTCACATTTTTCCTCTTCTTTTTCAGAAAGCTTCAAGCCTGGAGGTTCACTCTTCAGTGAGCACTATTCCAATGCAAGTCTCTCTTTTAATGAAGGCCAAGAAAGAAGCGCACGAGAGAAAAGACCCAGCATCAGCAAAAGACACTTTCAGACCAACGATATCAGGCTCTTTTCCTCTTGTTCTGCCACCAAAAACAGCCTTTCTCACTTCGGTACTTCTAAAGACTCAACACCAGACAAGGAGAAACTGAAACATGTCTCGAATCCTCTCAGGAAAAAGAGTCCCAAAGGTCAAGCGGTCACAGGAGGTGAGGTGAAGAGGAGGGGCCGAGGGCGACCACGAAAAAACCCTGTGCCGTGCTTTTCTCCACCACCACCAGTACTTGTAGATTATGAAGTGACAGAATGTCCTGCAAAGAGGAAACAAGATGAAGGAGATGATTGTGCAGTGCTCAATGCAACTGAGTTCATGGCTCAACACGAGAAAAGAAAAAGAAAGAGAAAAAGAGATGATTCTTGGTGCAGCGAAGGGCAAATAGATGAAGACGTAGCTCTGAGCCACAAGCCTTCACATTCACACACCGACACATTCCCAACTTCCCAAGATTCAATTAGCCAATCAGAGAGCAGATCCGCCATGGCTTCTGGAAAGAAATACGAGTGGGCAGGGCTTTACTCAGATGTGTATAAAAGCGAGAAGTGAGTGGGCTCTTAAGTATTCATAAACAAGTATTAAGAGTATTTGTTTGAATGCATCCTTCGTTTAAAGAGCTTGATGAATCGTCTGTCTGTTTGTTTACTCGGCACAGCCCCAAGAGCCTGTCCTCTCCAGTACACACAGAGTGCCTGGAGTATGATCCTGAAGAGCATGAGCACGGCCTGCTTCCTGCACCTTTACACGTAGGTGAGTTTGTGTATGTGTGCGTGTTTAGTAGGGTCATTTGAAGGTTACTATTTAAGTTTGAAATTGACATTTGAACAAATGATCTCAGTCAGTCTATAATGAGGCTTTCAGTTAATGTATTTTGGTGTGGTATACTGGCAGGTCGATATGTCGTCATGACATGACAGTGTATTTGCTTATGAATAGTAATTAAGCTAAACGTACATGACTTGAGACCTTTCTACTCAGAATATGTACTTATTACTAATAATGAAGGATAACTTTGCCATAGCAGGATTCATGAAATAAAGGGATGGTTCACTCAGTCGTTCTGTCATCGTTTACTCACCCTTCATCTGTTCTAAACCTGTGTGAGTTTTTATCTTCTGTTGAACACAAAAGAAGATCATTTGAAGAGTGTTGGAAACTAGTAGCCAGTAGCTATGTTTCCATCTAAAGATGTGAATTAGATGCATACTTAAAACTGGACGAACAGTATAAAACATTTGTGAATAAGGCACTGTTTTCTTCCAATGAGTCAACGAGAGCAAAATTGTCACTTCCTGATCAACTGGTCCCAAATATAAAAAAGAAAAATAGAATTTGCTGAAGTAGGAGATGACACTGTAACTTTTTCTGATATAATATATTACTTAAACTTCAGAAGATGAAAAGCAATGAAAGTGGGGTAGTTTTGATGCTTAAGATTGCTTTTTGACATTTTAAAGCCTATTTCACACCGCAAGCGTAAGCAGAGCATGTTTTTTTCTGCATCCATGTTAACAGATTAGAGCTTCGCATCAGCGCGAGGCGTGAACGTCGCTGAAGCAGCAGTGCCGCATTAGTTTTGACGTTGGGTCTATTTTTGCTGCGCTGCTCACGCTTAATTAAAGAGACAGTGCATTGATAATGACAAAAAACACATTAAATGACAGTAAAAGTAGAAATTTTACCCAATAAATGCATCAGTAATATCCACAGATTTTTATATATTCAATCAAATGAACTTAAACGATTAAAAACGGCAACAAATATTTATTTGGGCCCGAACTACAAAACTAAATTTAAAATAATTTTAGTATCAGTTTTGCTTAGGTTACACATCCGTTTGACCATGTATAAATATTATTATAACTATATTGTATTATAACTATAGGCCTACATCATCCTGACAATCAAAAACAAAATGAAATTATATCACAGACGATTGTCTTCCGACCGAGTGCACCTGAAAAGTCATGAATGACACTCCTCAGAGCGTAAGAAGGATACAGTTCTTTGGGATCTATATAATTTGTAAAATAAAGACTTGCAGGTTAAGGAAAAAGTGTATTTATAGAAACATAGGTCTCTAGATAGAATAGACATAGAATAGACACAGATAAATTGATCTGTGCAGCAGCTGCTGATGAGCTGCATGCTGCTTTTGCTCTCTATACGCGCTGCGCATGCTCTGCTCAAGCTCTGCTTGTGCTTGCTGTGTGAAACAGGCGTAAGACAATTTTGGAATGATCAAAACATTTCAGATGTTGTGGAATGTGGTCTGCTGGTTTGTCCTTATGTTTTTTGTGCACATTTTCAAAATGTATGCGCATCTTGGTATATCCATTCCAAAAAGCATGCAATATTCCAAAATGTGCATAAAAATAGGTGGATGGACACATAGCCAGGGCTTTACATTAACACCCGCCAAATGCGGGTAGATTTTACTTCTGGCGGGTTAGACAGACACCTCCACTAGCCACTTTGGTTGGTTGGAAATCATGTCAGTTTTTCAAATCAGTTTTCTTAAAAGCAGGGTTTGAAAATAAGCGTGGGCCAATATTCGTGCAAATGTGATCTTAGAATCGAGAAGCAGCATGACTGACAAAAAATAACTGTGTTCGCGCGAGCAGAAAGCAGGTAAATACAGAACAAGAGGATGATCACTCGCGCGAACAGATGATGTGACGCGGGCGACTGTTAAAAAGCGCACACGCTCCCGTTTACTTGCGCGAAGCAACCGTCACCATGCCTAGAAGAAGCACAACTGGTGCGATCGGTTCCCTTTGAAATAGACTGGACAAAGAGCGATGATCGTGCACCCACAGTACTGCTGCTTTCAAGAGCTCAATATAAAAAAAAAATACACACATTCTTTTGTAAGCAACAGCGGTCACTGCTTTCATTTTATTTACTCTTTGAACAGATTATGAACAGGCCTATATTAACTGCGCGTGATCATCCTTTTATTATCAAACACGGTATGTTTCACCTGCTTTCTTTTGCTTACAGTTATTTTTGTTAATATGGTTTAATTGTATTTTTTTTACAATAACATTGCTTTAATGGGAGATTACTCCCCATTTATGTGTAGTTAACTGGTGATCTGAGACTTTTAGCCAGGACAGGTTATTTTACCAACAAGAAAATTGTGGCTAGTGAAAATGGCGACTGTGGCTGGTGATCAAAAAAGTTAATGTTAAGCCCTGCACATACAGTAGCTAATAACTTCAATAGTATTTGTTCTGTTATGGATGACAATAGATACCATTTTCCAACATTCTTCAAAGTTGTCCTCTGAAAAATGAAACCTCCTCAAAAATGAAGCATATTTTGAGTGTGAGGAAATGATGAGGACATTTTCATTTTTTGGTCAACTTTTAATAGGCTGAACAGGTGCAGTTAGAAGTGTTTGTGCTGTATTGTATACACTCTAAAAGCTAATTCTGATTAAATGAGTAAAATATTATAATTTATTATAAATATATGATTACTTCTGAATCTCAGTGATACATTGGCTGTTTTTGTGCAAAATAGGAAAGTATCTGAGGCTGAAGCGGATTGACTTTCAGTTGCCCTATGAGATTTATCGGCTCTGTGCACATAAAAAGGTATTTTTTTTAATTAGTTTGAAAAACATAAAGCATGAATGGTCTGTCATCATTTCTTGGCCCTTGTGTCATTCTAAAACTGCCTGTGTTTTAATTTAGATCAGAAGAAGAGAAAGCTTGTCAAACCTTTCTGTTTGTTTTTAGTAGACAGAATGTACAAAACATCTGATGTATATCTTTTGGGAAATATTCCCAGGGTCATGTCATGTCAAGTGTCGTTTGTTTTTAGGAACTATGAATAGTATTAAGATGAGTAAATGATGACATTTTTAAGTGGTCTATCATTTAGATGTTTTCTTTTTATCACTGTCTTACTGTAAATGTGATACAATCTCGCTTGTTCCAATACAGCATTCTAAAAAGTCAAAGACCCCACAAATGATGGCCCCATCCAGTAAGTAGATTTCTCCACTAATGTGTGCAATAATGTGTGCAACAATAATGTGTGTGTGTGTGTGTGTGTGTGTGTGTGTGTGTGTGTGTGTGTGTGTGTGTGATTGCGTGCGTGCGTGTGTATGTAGGTGTGAGGGAGATCTAAGTCAGCTCCGCTGAATACCTAATAACCATTGCAGTTTTCCGTTTCAGACCCAATTCTGTATAAGAGCCCTATTTTGCCACATAAGAAAAATATCAAGCTGTGCTACATCATAATAATGACATCAAGTGCCAGATTTATTAAACAGGGCAAATTAGGTTGGGAGCCCAATCTCGTTAGAGCACCAACGGGAGTGAAAAGCTTTGCTGGTGAGGCTCTGACAATGAAAGACCACAGACACAGAGGCACATTTTCACAATGACTATTGCAATCTACTTTAAAAAAAGTGCAAATTCGGTTGCAAACAAGGACAACTAGTTGTGTATATTCTACTAATAATAACAGACACAAAAATGTGTTTATCCTTCAACTTCCACCAATACATGAAATTAATCAATTTCATTGTTTAAATTGTGTTCCTGAATCATTTTAATTTTTTTTTATGATAACTTCTAGACCAGGAGTGTCAAACTCAACCTTTCAACACATGCAGATTCAACCCTTCTTTAACACACTTACCTGTAGGTTTCAAACAAGCCTGAAGGACTCAATTAGCTTGATCAGGTGTGTTTATTTAGGGTTAGAACTAAACTGTGTAGAGCTGTGGCCCTTCAAAACTGAGTTTGACAACTGTTTCTAGACAAAGGTTCAACCAGACAGTCACAATGCCAGTTAAAATATTAAGATGATAAAATGGTGGGGAAAAAAGTTATAAACTGACAATTGTAAACCTTAGTAATCCTTAGTATTCAAATTGGCCAATTAATTTACTGTAAATACTTTCCTCTGATTAATGTTACATCTGAAACAAATGAAACTCCTAAAATGCATATCCAAGTTTTTATGACACAAGAGAATTTACACCTGCACTGACAATTAGTAAATGTCAAAAATGTCTTAAATTTCACATAACAAGTCATAATTCGGACATAATTTTAATTTGTATCCCAATATTAATCTTATTTGTCATCATTTGTCATACATTCAGAGTCAACAATATCTAATAATTTCATTTTTTTTTATGTTGGTCGAAATTATGAAACACCTTATATTTAATGCTGCAAGTATTTTTAAAAGTCTTACTTCAACCAAAAAATGAAAATTTTGTTATTGATTACTCACCCTCATATCGTTTCAATCTCTTGAGTCCTGAGTCAGGACGTAAGTTCTGATATTTTAAATGAAAACTGGGAGCTCTCTGATTCTCCATAGACAGCAACAGACCCGAGATGTTCAAAGTCCAGAACAAGAACCAAAGCCATTGTCAAAACATTCCATGTGTATGTTTACAGTTGAACCACTGAAGTCACATGAAAAGTTTGGACAATGTTTATTTTATTTTTTTCTGGATGGAGGATGAGGAAGATCTAAAATGTCTTTATTTGTGTTCTAGAGATGAACGAAGGTCTCAGGGGAGTGGAATTAATATTGAGTAATTGAGAGATTGAGTAATTAATAGCAGAATTTTCATTTTTGGGTGAACTAATTTTTTATTGCCATTAATATACAAATTTACCAAAGCATTCGTATGTGGCAGAATGGGCTTCCACAGATTTTGGCACTCAAACAACCACTCAATACAGACTGTGAAACTCACAACTTAGTCCAGTTTGAAGAACAGAACTGTCTGCTGTGTATTGTTGTATTTAAAAAAACACATTTGCTGTCTGAATGAAGTGTTTAGGAGCAGGGAATATTGTGTAAACATTTTCTTTTCTGTTTCTTTGCTTTTTGAGATGAGCCTGTCGATGAAATGTCTCACACTCAGACTGAAGAGAGTTGCTGTAAACCTCATGATTGCATTTCTGACAGCACTAACAAGTAAATAAACACGCACACACACAAGCACCTTCTCAGAGCCCAACAGTTAATGCTGAATTTAAAGTGGAGCTAAATTTTCTTACTGTTTTCACACTTGGATTCAACTGTTCAGCACAAACCTGTTGTTCTTATTTTAGAAATGACACAGACCAACAAACAACGCCTACAGAAGAGCCTGGTGAAGAAATAACAGAAACAGACATTAACAACACGCCTGCCAATCAGTCCGATCCACCCAAACAGCAGGTATGAGGTATAAATAGACACATTACAGCATCACTTTCAGTTTCATTTCAATGTGCAGGGTTCCCACAGGCCATGGCAATATCATGACATTTTAAAAGGTCTGACCCACACGTTGAAAGTCAGGGAATTTGATATATTTCCTGTCCAAGTCATTGAATATCAAAGATTTTGGTATGCCGTTTTTACTTCCTATTTATCCCAATATATTTTTTCTGTGCTGTTTTGTAATGCTAATTCATGTGTTTTTGCAATTTCATATTGTTATGGTTGGACTATTTTTCACTTCCATTTTATTCCTTTCCCACTTGTGTCCCACAAATGCAGTCACCAGGCTGTATTAAAATACTGTCTGTGGCTGTTTTTTTTTTTTGTCTGCTCAGTACTTATGTTCTATTTTTTACCCCTACAGCTTCCTCATACGATTCAAATTTTACCCCTAAGAAATGGGACAGCACTACAACACCTGCACACATCATCATATGCCATCTCGAGCTCTTCATATGAGATGGATGATGGTGACTACTGTAGTTATTTCAGTTGCGTTATGTTTTGGTATTGATCTTCAGGAAATCACTGAAGGCAACTATATCATGTTATCATAACGATATAATGTGGCAATAAGATCGTAACTGTACTGTGCATTTACACCGTAGCATATATTCATCTAAACCAAAGTCCTTTTAAACAACAACCATCTCATAAGTTTCATTTAGAAACGTTCAAACCAAACAAATTAGGCATTTTTTCCGGTTGCCAAGGCTAGTATGCATAAGCACTCAAAAGGAACAAGATTACGACACCAACCTCCTTTATGGCCATGTTACACATTATTATCCTCTGAATAATGATTGTCTGATTGTGCTGCTCTTTTTAAAGGGCACCTATTTTACCCCTTTTTTAAGATGTAATATTAATATTATGGTTCTTCTGCGTGTGCCAGTTTAGGTTCAGTTCAAACATAGACTGTAAAAGATATGGACGTAGTATCCGTGACATCACTCGTAGGTTTCTGAACACTGCAAAAGAAGCTACAAGTAGATGTGGCCAACTGTCGCCATTTTGTTAGCGCATCATCGCACCAAACGCGGGATACCAAACAAGGGCAAAGAGGCGGAGAGTGAGCGGAGCTACAGACGCATGCTTGATTCTCAGCATTTTGCTTAGACCTGGCTTAGACAGACTTTTTACTTTGGGAGAACGCTTAATACTTCATTACCTGTGACTCGTTTGTGTTCTGACCACAAGTGCTTGGTTGTACACTATATCAATAAAATGTTTAGACTTTTAAAAACACAGTTGTAACACATGGAGCCACTAAACATTGTTCTTATGACATTTTTCTATAGGAGGAAAACGTGAATTACTTCCAAACACTTCAAATATAGTCTGTGTTAGTAAATGCAAGGCTATTTATAAAATCCAGCACTAACACTGTATGACAATGCTTCAGATGTTTTATAGCGTACAGCTAATCAATCTGTCAGATTCTGGAGTGCATTACAGGTCTAAAGAACATTATAAATGATATATGATCTTAAATAAAACAAATACATTCATAGATATGATATATAAGTATATCATATATCAAGCGGGAGGTTGCCGCTTGAGTTCAAAACACAATTCAGATTTTTTTATTATAATGTGTTAAAAAATGTCATTTTGGAGGTGTGTACACAGTTCGCTGTTTTAGGGGCGTGTTGCTTAACATGAAAATAAGTTTCGACTTCCCGCCCAACTTAACAAGGGGGTGGAGCCAAGACCTCCCCTCTTTGTGTATGGCTACAGACAGGCAGACAGAGAGAAGCAACATGAGTGAGAGGACCAGCATTCAGCTGTACATGTACGACTCGGACACAGACCAAGCAGAGAGTACAAAATCATTTGTGTCTTTGTATAGTTTTACAGCCAACTGTGTGCTAGTTTAAAGCTCCGAGCTTGTAGCCTACACCAAGACTAATAACCAAGCACGACACCCACCCTGTCCCTCCTGGTCCTCACTTTCATCTGCAACACCGCAAAATGCATGGTGCTGCGCATCATTAGTTCGTTATTTCCAATGGAGGGACGCGCACATGAGGCAACGCGCTCGCACTTTCCAGCTGCACCTAGTTAAGATGACAGTGATTATGAGGAGTCTGAGTTATGAGGAGAGGAGAGTGGGGTGTGTATTAGGGGGGCAAAAAGTCAGTGGGGAGCAGAGTTCAAAAGGGAGACAGCTCTGGGGAAGAAGCTGTTCTTTAGTCTGCTGGTTATTGTCCGGGGGAGCCTGAAGCGCCTGCCAGAAGGCAGGAGAGAAAACAGTCTGTGAGCAGGGTGAGAGGATTCTTTAAGAATACTGCGTGCTCGGCGCAGACAGTGTTTCCTCTGGATGTCCTCTATGGCTGGCAGTGTGGTCCCTGTAATGCGTTGGGCAGTTTTCACCACCCGCTGCAGTGCCTTACGCTTCGCAACAGAGCAGCTTCCATACCAGACTGTGACACAGTTCGTCAGGATGCTTTCTATTGTGCAGCGGTAGAAGTTCACCAAGACGGCTGATGACAGCTGGTTCATCTTAAGTTTCCTTAAGAAAAATAGGCGCTGGTGAGCCTTCTTGACCAGGCTGGAGGTGTTGGTGGTCCAGGAAAGGTCCTTGGAGATGTGAGTCCCCAGGAACTTGAAGGATGATACAGGCTCGACGGCCATCCCATTGATGTGGATGGGATCATGTGAGCCTGTTCGTCCCTTCTTGAAGTCCACAATGAGCTCCTTGGTCTTGTCTGTGTTAAGGAGCAGATTATTGTTGGTGCACCACGTGGCCAGATGCTGTATCTCCTCCCTGTAGGCAGTCTCATCATTGTTGCTGATTAGACCAATCACTGTGGTGTCATCTGCAAATTTGATGATGGCGTTGGATCTGTTCACAGGCCTACAGTCGATGGTGAAAAGGGAGTAGAGGAAGGGGCTTAGCACACAGCCCTGTGGTACACCAGTGTTGAGTGTGACGGTGGTGGAGCAAATGTGGTCTGATCTAACATTCTGAGGTCTGTTAGTCAGAAAGTCCATAACCCAGTTACAGAGAGACGTGTCTATATCCAGGTCTCTAAGTTTGATCATTAACTTAGAGGATATGACAGTGTTGAATGCTGAGCTGAAGTCAACAAACAGCATTCGTGCATAAGTGTTTTTATTGTCCAGGTTTGTGAGTACAGAGTGCAGTGCTATGAAGACTGCATCTTCTGTGCTCCTGTTGCCACGGTAGGCAAACTGATGTGGGTCCAGTGTGGATGGCAGAGAGACTTTCAGATGTGCCAGGACCAACCGCTCGAAGCACTTCATGATGATGGGTGTGAGTGCTACAGGGCGGTAGTCATTCAGGCATGTTGGGCTGGAGTGTTTCGGCACTAGAATAGAGGTGGTTTTAAAGTATGTTGGCACAGCTGCTAGGTTAAGGGACAGGTTGAAAATGTCTGTGAATACCCCAGCGAGCTGTTCTGCACATGCTTTGAGGACGCGCCCAGGAATACCGTCTGGTCCAGCAGCCTTACGCACATTGATCCGACTCAGTACAGTGTAGACTTCTGAGGAGGTGAGTGTAATGGGTGATCGGTCGGTTGAGGAAGTGATCCTGATGTAGGGTTCATTATTGTCTCTTTCAAAGCGGGCATAAAAGTCATTAAGCTAGTTCAGGAAGGAGACATTTGTGTCTGTGGATGGGGAATGGCTGGGTTCGTAGTTGCTGATGGCCTGTATGCCCTGCCACATGCGCCGAGGATCAGAGTTGGAAAAGTGCTCCTCTAGCTTTAGCTTGTAACAGTGCTTGGCCTTTTTGATGCCCCTCTTCAGATTAGCCCTGGAAGTGCTGTAGGCCTGTGCATCCCCTGTTCTGAAGGCAGTGTTGCCTGCCTTCAGCAGGAGGCGCACCTCCTTGTTCATCCATGGCTTTTGATTTGGGTATGTGGTGATCTGTTTCTGGGTTGTAACACTGTCAATGGTGGTGTTGATGTATTCCAGAACAGAGAAAGTGTAGCTGTTAATGTCTGTGTGAGAGCCACATGTGGCCTGGGAAGCAAACATACTCCAGTCTGTGTGTTGAAACCTGTCCTGGAGTGTGGAGTCTACCCCCACTGGCCACACTTTGATGGTCCTCACTGATGGCTTCACACGGTTG
This sequence comes from Danio tinwini, assembly GCA_903798205.1. Lineage (NCBI taxonomy): Eukaryota > Metazoa > Chordata > Actinopteri > Cypriniformes > Danionidae > Danio > Danio tinwini. The sequence goes on from CAIGQZ010033112.1 coordinate 3,255,698, forward strand.
ATGAGGGGTGAGTATTTGGGGGTGAGGAACAAAGAAAGGTGATCTAATTGACCCAGGTGGTGGAGGGGGGTCACAGCGTAGGCTTCAGCCATGTTTGTGTATACATGGTCCAAAGTCTTGTTTCCCCGTGTGTGACAGAAAATGTTTTAATGGAATTTGGGGAGCACTGTCTTTAAGTTTGAGTGATTAAAATCCCCCGCAACAATAAAAGCAGCCTCCGGGTGAGCAGTCTGTTGTTTGCTGATGGCTGCATGAAGTTCATTCATAGCAAGCTTTGCATCAGCATCGGGTGGAATATAAGCAGCGATTATAAAGGTGGAGGTGAACTCCCGTGGCAGATAAAACGGTCTGCATTTGACCATCAGAAATTCCAGGTTAACAGAGCAATGTCTCCCAACGATGACAGAGTTTGTGCACCAAGCTTTGTTAATATAAATGCATAATCCTCCGCCTCGGGTCTTACCGGAGTCATCCGCCGCTCTGTCTGCTCGGAATGTTTGATGCTCAGTTAAAGATACAGAGTTGTCTGGTATCCCACTGTTTAGCCATGTTTCTGTGAAAATCATGACATTACAGTTCCATAATCTTTTGCTGTGGTTAATGCGCAGTCGAATCTCATCCATTTTGTTCACCAGGGACTGTACATTGGCGAGGAAGATGCTGGGTAAAGAGAGCCGTGTGGTGTTAGCTTTAGCTTAGCTCTTAGCCGGCCGCGCTTCCCCCGCCTTTGTTTACGTTCGTACCGCCGCCTCCGAGCACTTCCGCCCGGCCGGACAAAGCGCTCAGCCTCGCTAGCTTTATGTGGATATATTTCTCATATCTGTGAAGCAAGTATTTGCTGATATTCCAGTTCATTTGCTGACCACAAAAACTGTCGTAAAAGCACACGTCTGATCCGAGCTTCTCCCCCAGAGACACTTCAATCTATAGCGATTAATGATTGGCTCCTGTACCAGAAGGCAGGCTTCATTTGCCATATTGACCGTTTCTCTTTTGCGTCAAAACTATACGAGTGTCATCTTGTGTATTCTAGATTCTTTGTCTAAACACACAAATACAACATTAACATTATACCAGACACTGTAAAAAGCTAATTCCCAGCCTCTACACTTTTCTGACAGGGTATTCGAGTGTCATCGAGTGACAGATGTGAAAGTATGTTGTGGGACTACTATACAAGAGTTATTATTTTGGATTATACAGGGAGTGCAGAATTATTAGGCAAGTTGTATTTTTGAGGATTAATTTTATTATTGAACAACAACCATATTCTCAATGAACCCAAAAAACTCATTAATATCAAAGCTCAATATTTTTGGAAGTAGTTTTTAGTTTGCTTTTAGTTTTAGCTATTTTAGGAGGATATCTGTGTGTGCAGGTGACTATTACTGTGCATAATTATTAGGCAACTTAACAAAAAACAAATATATACCCATTTCAATTATTTATTTTCACCCGTGAAACCAATATAACATCTTAACATCCACAAATATACATTTCTGACATTCAAAAACAAAACAAAAACAAATCAGTAACCAATATAGCCACCTTTCTTTGCAAGGACACTCAAAAGCCTGCCATCCATGGATTTTGTCAGTGTTTTGATCTGTTCACCATCAACATTGCGTGCAGCAGCAACCACAGCCTCCCAGACACTGTTCAGAAAGGTGTACTGTTTTCCCTCCTTGTAAATCTCACATTTGATGATGGACCACAGGTTCTCTATCGGGTTCTGATCAGGTCAACAAGAAGGCCATGTCATTAGTTTTTCTTCTTTTAGACCCTTTCTTGCCAGCCACGCTGTGGAGTACTTGGACCATTGTGATGGAGCATTGTCCTGCATGAAAATCATGTTTTTCTTGAAGGATGCAGACTTTTTCCTGTACCACTGCTTGAAGAAGGTGTCTTCCAGAAACTGGCAGTAGGACTGGGAGTTGAGCTTGACTCCATCCTCAACTCAAAAAGGCCCCACAAGCTCATCTTTGATGATACCAGCCCAAACCAGTACTCCACCTCCACCTTGCTGGCGTCTGAGCTCTCTGCCCTTTACCGATCCAACCACGCGCCCATCCATCTGGCCTATCAAGACTCACTCTCATTTCATCAGTCCATAAAACCTTAGAAAAATTGTCTTGAGATATTTCTTGGCCCAGTCTTGACGTTTTAGCTTGTGTGTCTTGTTCAGTGGTGGTCGTTTTTCAGCCTTTCTTACCTTGGCCATGTCTCTGAGTATTGCACACTTTGTGCTTTTGGGCACTCCAGTGATGTTGCAGCTCTGAAATATGGCAAAACTGGTGGCAAGTGGCATCTTGACAGCTGCACGCTTGACTTTTCTCAGTTCATGGGCAGTGATTTTGCGCCTTGGTTTTTCCACACGCTTCTTGTGATTCTGTTGACTATTTTGAATGAAACGCTTGATTGTTCGATGATCACGCTTCAGAAGTGATCATCGAAGCGTGATCACTTGCATAAAGAGGATAATGTGGTCAAAATACTCATTTGCCTAATAATTTTGCACTCCCTGCAGATATCAAAATTTAGCTGGGGGTTTTTTTTATCGCTTTTTCTTAAAGCATGACGGTAAAACACAAACGCCGTTATAAATGTATAAAAACATATGCTTGTTTGTTTTAAAAATTCGTAATAATGTCAAAAATACTAGTTTGTGCATCTCCTTACTTCTGTGTGCAGCTATGCTGTCATTGTAGATGGTGTATTTTAAGAAATTTTCATACCCCTTGGTTTTGAGTGTGCTCCTGAAAAATCTCAATTTCAAGGGCTATCTAGCCATTTCCCTTAAAGGCTCGTACACACCAAGACGCTTTTCGTTTGCGTTTATCATTATCGTTTTCTCGAAAAGTTTTTCCAGATTCAAACCCAATCAATTTTCACTGGCGTCGAGCAGAAGAGTATGCAAAATCACTCCTTGAGGTTAGATGGCACTACACAACTTTAAGCTTCTGACACCCGCTTGTAACACAGAAGAAAAAGAAGGCAGAAAGTTGACACGCTTAAGTTATTCGAACAAGCATGGATGGTTCAAGTAGCAGCTCCAGCTCTAGCAATGAAGAAATGATCATTGATCTCTAGTGCAATAAGCAGCTTTACGTTCATATCGCCTCTAGGCAACTTCTTCAATGTGCGCTCGCATTGACAGACAGAGAAGGTTTTGACGTGGCGTTTCAAAACAAAAAAAACGAAAGGTTACCCCTTTTTCCAGATTTAATATAAGTCTTTTGTGTCTCCAGAATGTGTCTGTAAAGTTTCATCTAAAAACACCCATCAGATTTTTTATTATACCTGTCATAAGTTCCTTTTTTGTAGCGTTTAGCAGAAGCTAGCTGTTTTTGTGTACTGCGCCTTTAAGGCTAGTCCTTCACGCCCACCGTTTCCACGTGCCTGGCAGCGGCTCCCTCGGCTGCGTCAGACAATAGACAAACACGAAGGAAACAGATCTCACGTAACATTTGTGAGGAAAAACTACAAGTAAGAACTTTATCAATGAGTATTTAATGCATGTTGTGGACTTGCAGGATGAGTCACACACAATGTCGTACAAAGTTCACGCACACACACAAATACACACACACACACACACACACACACACACATACACACACACACACAGCGCTGACAGGCACACACAGACAGTGTGCGTTTAGCTTTGCACTGTTTTTGCACGCAAATGTGACAGAATACAGGTTAATCTCCACTGCTGTATGGATATCTGTTATGTTAATGTACAAAATAAATCTGATTTAACGTCCACAAACCGGGATTGAAGCGTCTTTTATGATTGTTCTGACACGCGGCTGTGTTGAGAGAACACATTACACACATGCTCTGTTTTTCATTACACACATGTAATTCATTACACACATACTCTGTTTTAAAACATTTTAAACTTGTAAAACTCACTCTTGATCACATTTGATGATGATTGATGATCCTAGCAAACTGAGCAGACTTTTATTTATGGTTGCTTAGTTTGCTCACGTCCTGGTCCTGTGTCTGTTTGATATGATTACACACGTTACTACGGAGACATGGTAATACGCAGCTGTCAATCAATTCGGTGGGCAGGGGGACCGCACTCCTACGTCAAGTTGAGGTCGGTCTGAAAACCGCTCCAATTGGTCCACTGTTTTTATGTTGTTAAATTGAAAACAAAAAGGACTGAGTGTGTTTATATCACCCCAATATGACGGTCTATACACCATACATACACATATGTCTGTCCAAACAGCTTGAAAAGTAGATTTTTCACCATAGGTGCCCTTTAACACTACGCCTTCAAGCTAAAGAGAATTGGGACATTGGAAGGGCTAAGGGATAGGGATGGGATTGGACTTTAGTCAGCCCCTCTTGAATTTTGAAAATATTTTGTATTATTGCAACCTAAAAGTACTTATTCTGGGGCAAACTTTCTCAAATTCTGTGATTAATATTTCTGGCAATTCTTTAACATTACCCTAATATCTTTACCTTTTGACCTCAAGAACCATTGATCTCTTTCATTTATAAAAAAAAAAAACTATGAGAGAAACAATGTGTAAGTGTTTACCTTTTAGCTATAGAAAGCCTACCTCATCTTATTTCATACATGAATGAATCTAAATGATCATAGTGAACAAAATTTTTATTCTCTTTAACAATTCCATTAAAAAAAGTTTAATTTTCGCGATCAACTAAAACTTTTATCAAATGAATGGCGGCACGATGGCTCACTGGTTAGCACTGTCACCTCACAGCAACAAGGTCGCTGATTCGAGTCCCGGCTGGATCAGTAGGCATTTCTGTGTGGAGTTTGCATGTTCTCCCCGTGTTCAGGTGGGTTTCCTCTAGGTGCAAAGGCATGCGCTATAGGTGAATTGAATAAACTAAATTGACCATAGTGTATGAGTTTGAATGTGAGAGTGTATGGATGTTTTTCAGTATTGGTTTGCGGTTGGAAAGGCGTCCGCTGTGTAGGATATCAGGGTTTCCGCGGGGTCTTAAAAAGTCTAAAATTAAAAAATCGAAATTTAAGGCCTTAAAAAGTCTTAAATTCGCTGTTCTAGGTGTTAAATATTTTTGCACAGGTCTTAATTTTCCAATGTCCGTGTAACGCTACATCTAATGCTCATTTAAATTCTTTTTTGTTGCTGTTGCTTGGTTTTTGTGTTGTTGTAGTTCTTTATTTCACTAGTCCAATTGTAATTTGCGGTATTACAACTACAAATGAGGCTGACATGCAGTGCGCACGGCGAATGTGACTTCATCGCTGTTTTTGCACGACATGATTTCGGCTGGCGGGCCTCACGTAATGTTTTGAGACTCGAGGTAACACTGAACAGTTTGTGCGACGCCGCATTTGATTTGAGTTCAATATGAAACACTTTAAAGAGATTTTTAGATGAAACAGGTATGACTGTACACACATCTTCTTTATGATTAGTCCATGCGTGATCATAGAGATAACCAGACGACCAATAATTCTTGGCTAGAAATTGCAACAGCAGTGGGAAAGGAGAAAAGTTTTTGTAAAAGTTTGGAAAAACCTGATCGATAAGTTTGTTATAATAAAAAAAAGCCATGGCAAAAGTGGAGACCCAGGTGGTTTTAATATTACAGAATATGTTATTCCACCAGTCATAGGTTTTACACTGATGTATATATTACAATTTTGAATTTAAAACAATTTACAGGTTACAAACTAAAATTGAGTAACAAATTATGTCTTTGATTCAGTTGAAGTCATAATTATTAGCCCCCCTTTGAAATTTTCTTTCTTTTTTAAATATTTCCCAAATTATGTTTAACAGAGCAAGGAAATGTTTACAGTATGTCTGATAATATTTTATCCTTCTGGAGAGTCTTATTTGTTTTATTTCGGCTAGAATAAAGGCAGTTTTTTATTTTTTAAACACCATTTTAAGGTCAATATCATTAGCCCCTTTAAGCTATATATTTTTTCGATAGTGTACAGAACAAACCATCGTTATACAATAACTTGGCTAATTACCCTAACCCGCCTAGTTAACCTAATTAACCTAGTTAAGCCTTTAAATGTCACTTTAAGCTGTATAGAAATGTCTTGAAAAATATCTAGTAAAATATTATTTTCTGTCATCATGTCAAAGATAAAATAAATCAGTTGTTAGAAATTAGTTATTAAAACTATAATGTTTAGAAATGTGTTAAACAGAAATTGGGGGAAAAGGGGGGCTAACAAATCTGACTGTAACTGGAAAGGAATATATGAACCTATCAGTTTACAATATATTGATGCCCAATTTCTAGGCTTTATTGGTGATAATGGTCACGAATGTTGGATAACTATTGCCTTTTTAGCTTATAAGTAGAGGACAGAAACTAGCCAGACAGTAATGTGTGGATTGTTGAGTGGGCAAAATAAAATAAGTCAGTATTTTAGTAAGTGTACTTCTTTTTTGTTTTTAATCTTGCCATAATAAAAAAAAATATATAATTGTAGAGCAACCCAAGTTCTAACCTGTCTTTAGTACTGTTCAATTTGAATACATTCATTTTACCACAAATTTTGTGATTTTGTATTTTCTCTTTATGTGTATGCGTGTTTTTGATATTGTAATATAGGTCTTAAATTTAATACTTAATGGTCTTAAAAAGTCATAATGATATGATATTGATAATGATATTGACATAATGATATCTGCAGAAACCCTGGATATGTAAATATATGGATAAGTTGGCGGTTCATTTCGCTGTGGTGATCCCTGATGAAAAAGGGACTAAGCGGAAGGAAAATAAATGAATGAATAAATATAATGAATACTTATTCATTATGGTTAATGAAAATTCAGCTTTTTGTCAGTGAAAGTCAGGGAATTTGACATTTGGTTTAGAGTGGGAACCCTGAATGTGACTGCATCATTGTGAATTACTATAAAGTGCATGGTCAATTTGGTCACTTTGCCAATGACTTTTATTTGCAGGAGAAAGGCAGTGATGCTGAAAATATCCCCTCCCCCCTCCTGATGATGCCCTTGTCTTGTGAGGAGAGGCAAGAACACACTGAACACTGATAAAACATTTCTACCAATTGCGCACTTACCTTTTATGTTTTATGGTCCATTTTATGCACTACTCTTCCCTGCGCACTCGTATTTCCCATTGTCTTACATTTGTTTTATATTAGTCATTTGCTCTTATTCCCTTGATAGGAGCTTCGTCTTGGAACACTGCGTTTTTCTGGTGAGAAACTATGAGAAAATGAGAGACAGACAGGGATTTCTCTTGAGGGAGGAGATGGTGGAGCGAGAGAACGAAAGCAGAGGAGATGGAGAGAGACAGGAAGAGGATCTTGAAGACACCAGCTCCAAGTCAGGTCCAGTAGCATGTATACTTGTAAATGATGTGAGTGTGTGCGTGTGCATGCCGTTGTTCTTCGCTTTTAAAAGAATAGATGACCTAAAAATACAAATTTGTTCAAAATTTATGGACTTTTTTATGACCTTTTTCCATTTACTTTGACTCTTAGCTTAATTATGCAGGCTGCTTGGCATTTAAGGGCGCACTCACACTATGCTACAGTATCTGAACCGTGCCCAGTTGCCTTTTCCAATTCGTTTGAGAACTGTGAGCGCTCTGAATCAGGCTCAGACGCAGTTCAGTTAGCCAGCCCTGGCCCAGTTGGAAGAGGTGTGCCAGAGCACGGTTCACTTGGGCTTTGGCGTGGTACGCTTGTAGTGTGAGCCTGAGCATAAGCGCTGAGCCTGAAACTGAAGATGCAACGTCACTTTTAGGGAACTGTTTCATATGGATTTATTAATCATTCTTAATTTTTAATGAACGCAAATTGTCGTAGTTTATTAAAGATGCAAACCCCTCGCTGCACGTCAGCTGCACCTTTAGGAAACCTTCTAATACCTGCAGCACCAGGACTTTTATGATAATTTATGAGCATCAAAAGTGGTGGATCTGTTTGGGAAAGTGTTTGACTGCGTTTCACTGCACCTCAAACGACTAAAAATAATACAAAACGATACAGTATGACTAAAGCAATCTCCACTGTGCTGAGAGAGAGAGTGCTTCTCTTCCTGTTAAACTGAACAACATGGTTCAAGGCAACTGTACCTAATGTGAGTAGTCTGAACGTTGTCTTCCTGTCAAATCCAACATGGTCCCCATTGTATAAAAGAAGTGTTTAATTCTATCTAATTTATCTGTAGTTTACTTAAGACCTAAAAAGATTTTGGTAGTATTATTTTACAATCAAGTTCTGCCTGTGCCAAATATATATTTACTGTAATAATAATAACTAGAGCAAGCTTAAACTCTGAATCTGCCCCTAAAAGATAAATGAAGAATAATCTTAATATGCTTAATTTGATATATATCTGTAAGGAGTTTGATTATATATATATATGCAGTTTCTTATTTGATATTCAAGGTATTAGTTTTAAAAGGACTACATTGCTGCATCATCAAAACTTTGTCATTATAAATATATTTAGATACAGAGATGTATCTAAAAATTGTACATTATACAGAATAGTTTAACCTTATTTCAATAAATAACCAAATTACATGTACTTACTAGGCATGGGAAGATAACCGTTTTCAAGGTATACCGCGGTTTGGAAAAGTCAAGGTTTTCATACCGCCAAAATTTTCTCTAATACCGTTCCTAAGGTATGTGTAAGATTTTTTTATTTACATTTTTTTAACAGCAGCGTCTCCAGCAGAAAAGAATTCAAAGATGCCATTTTAAATTGTAAATAAATCAGTGTTTTTGAAACTAATAAAGACAGCAGACGTCAATAATTCATTTTCATTATTTAGCCTGACATGTTTACTGCTCCAAAATATTATAAATGTTTCTCAAAATAAAATATATTGTGTTCAAAGGGGAAAAAACTTTTAGTTTTTTACACAGACATTTAAAAAGAATATATTTTAGAGCAGTAATCACAATACCGTGATACTGTGAAACCGTGATATTTTTATCCATGTTTATCATACCGTCAGAATCTTATGCCAGCCCATGCACTTACTTATACTACCTAAGTAGGTTAAAAAGGTATCTGATAAAACAGGGTGTCTTAAAAAGTATTAAAAGTTGATAAATCAATTATGAGAAAATTAAAAAGTCTTAATCGCGTTTTTACGCAAAATTTTGTTCAAACGTTGTCTAAAGTGTCCAATGGCGTGCTCAATCCATGCAATTGACTCAGGTCGGGGCACGTCCGGCCAAACTCCTCCATCTGGGTGATGTCACTTAATTTGTGACAAACGCGGGAAGGTGATGTGACGCTCTCCACAGGTAGCGAAACCATAGATCGAAACAAACAGCAAAATGTAAGTTTGCATACTCCTGGTTGGAAAAAGACAAGTTTAAAGAGTGGCTGAAGCCTTTCGCTGAAAACAAGCGCATAACTTATTCTTTCAAGTTTTGTTTCTTTTGAGCTAATCTGAGTCCTGTTGCATGGTTGTGCTCCATTGATTTATTTAACTACAACTGATTTTGGTTTGATACTGATTAGAACTTGAAGTGGTGATGAGATCTTAAAATATTCAGAAAAAGTCTTTAAAATGTCTTAAAAAGGTATTGAAGTTACCTTTAGGATTCCTGCATATACTCTGTAATAACTACTGTAAGTGTTAACTCTGAAGCCTGAACCTGCCCCTAAAACTAACCTTAACTTGTGCAGTTTTCTTATTTTACAAGTTCTTTCTTAAGTATGCTGATAGTACAGTGTAAGTGCACTTACTGCAAAACAAAGTGCAACTTTTCAAAGCATAAGGAAGCTTTTCTTTGAAGTTTAAATTTAGGACAATTTAAAGCATAAATGAAGAAGCATTTAATAGTAAAATCATTTAAATACACTTAATTTGATATGTTGGCAAACATCTGTAAAGAATTTGATTATAATTATAACTCATTCATTCATTTTCTTGTCGGCTTAGTCCCTTTATTAATCTGGGGTCGCCACAGCGGAATGAACCGCCAACTTATCCAGCATGATTTTACACAGCGGATGCCCTTCCAGCCACAACCCATCTCTGGGAAACATCCACACACTCATTCACACTCATACACTACGGACAATTTAGCCTACTCAATTCACCTGTACCGCATGTCTTTGGACTGTGGGGGAAACCTATTTGTTTTTTTCCAGATTTTCTGTATGCAGCAAAATAAATGAATAAATAAATATGTTCTTCCAGACTCCAGTGTGTCTTCTAAATTCAATACAGGCTATAATTGTAGATTTTTATAGACTTAATGAAGCACCAAATATGTAACTTTGTAATAATTGCTGTAATTATTTGAAAACAGACATGCTTAAATAGTCTGACACTGTAAAAAGAGATTAGTTTTAAAAAAGTGAGTACAGCATAATTATGAAATTCAACTTAACAGTTCCAAGTTACAATGGGTTTACTTACATTATTTTCGTGAAGTCAACTCGTTTCTATTGAGGCAATTGGTTTGCTCGCTTTAAGTAATTAATCACTTTTTACAGTGTAAATACCTCATTACTTCAACTTAAATGGAGTAAGTTCACAGTACTCATATAGATTCGTTTTTTAAGTCAAATGGTTTGTTGCAATCGTTTCCACAAACGGTTTGAGTTGCTTTATTGGGTTTTACATTACTCAATTGGTTTGAGTTCTCTTCATTTATTGCAGGGGTGTCCAAACTCAGTCCTGGAGGGCCGGTGTCCTGCAAAGTTTAGTTCCAACCCCAATCAAACACACCTGGGCTAGCTAATCAAGCTCTTACTAGGCTTTCTAGAAACATCCTTGCAGATGTGTTGAGGCAAGTTGGAACTAATCTCTGCAGGACACTGGCCCTCCAGGGTCAAGTTTGGACACCCTTGATTTATTGGGTTTTACTGTGCTCAAATTGCTTTGTGAACTCAAATGAATTAAGTTCACAGTACTCATTAGGATTAGTTTATGAAGTTAAATAGTTTGTTGGAATCGGTTTCCTCAAACAGTTTGAGTTACCTTAACTTTTGGGGTTTTACAGTGTGGGAATAAATTCAAAATTCAGATACTTCTGGGCAGGACCAGAATACATGACCATAGGTCCTGACTGCGCCTTTGCATCTGTCACACAAAGGAGAGATAGAAGGATACAGCTTATTAAGTTTGGCTTTAGTATAGTGTAATCTATGCATCACTTTAAATTGTATGAGCTGTAGTCTTACATTTATTGAGCAAGAGTGAATACAACTTAATCCCTCTTCCCAAGTAGAGGCCAAGCAGTCAATTCCTAATTCCCTTCCCAAGAATCTTTAGAGTGTGCAGTAGAAACTGAAACGTGAGAAGCAAACAGATATATAAGTCATTTTTTAATGGTTTATTCATACTTGACAGGTTTGGTTTGATGCAGACAAACTATGGCTTGATTGCTCTGTTGATTAGTTTTATCTGAATAAGTATGAATGCAGCCATCCAAACCCTGGCGTGCATCAAACAAGCAGACTGAGACCTCTGGAAAGATGAGTCTAATTGTTTCTGTAATATGAAATATTAAAGCATCACTACCTTTTTTAATACCAGGCTTTGTGCAAAAGGTGAATTACATTTTGTCTAGATCAATAAACAATCCGTGCTAAAATGTCCCGCACAATCTGTTATAATCAGACATCTGAGACCTTGTTAAAAGGTATCTACAGGAGAAAATATGTTCAGATTTTTCCTTACTTATGGCCAAGTTTCTAAATATGAAATAGGTGAAATTGTATGTCATATCCATCCCTCCAGATGTTTTCCTGCATATGGCCTGAAATGCTTGGATTAGCTCCAATCAATGGATAACCCTACAAAGGAAAAGCACTTTGAAAAATGAAAAAGTAGACGTAAGAAAAGATGGCTTGATAATCTTTTGATAACACCCAGTAATTGATTCCTCTTGTTATAGGGTTTATATATAAAATAACACACATTAGTGCACGGCTGAAGTGTACATTTCTTCTAGAAAACCTCACTTTATGTACCGTATGTAGGCGCATGTACCTGTTCTATGAAAAGACGCTTTCATTAAGTGGGACAGTCTGTTTATAGTGCTTTTTGTGACCCGAGGCGGTTTCTTGATGAAGAACATGGCGTTAGCTATTCCTCCTCCTCTCCTCCTTCATGCTCAGCGGGCCGTAGCTCTGGACCAGCTCCCAAAACCACCTCAATTCTATTTCCACTCAGCATTAGTCAAAAGGGCAGAAGAGGACATGTGGTTAACGGCTAGCGCAGCTGGCTCGTACACGCTACTGTGTCTCGTTGAGTTCATGGAAAAAGTGTATTTCAGTGCATTCTGATTATTGCACTTAAATACGGATGACAGACAATAAAAGACTTCAGATTACAGTTCTTGAGTGTTCAGTGGATAGGCTATGAGCTTATGGCTGCCTGTTTTATTAAGAACGGCATGTATCATTTACTGTTAATAAGTAGAGCTCTGTAAGGCAATCCCCTTTTACATTTAATCCTTAAAACAATACTATCTGTTGTCATAAAACTGTTACTTAAGGCCCCGGTATACTTCAAGAGAAATAGAACAAGGAACTGAAATGCCGTCATTTTGAACAAAATCCGAACAAAACAGAGTTCAAAGTCCAAAACAGCTCATCAAAGTAAATGTTGACGGAATTCGTTTTGCCTCCTAAATGTCTTTGAGCTACAATTGGTTTGTAAAGATTACACAATCAGTGTGTGATCTGGAACTTTGTCATCTTTGATGTGTGATTGATTCTCAATCTCATTTCTACAAATGAGGTCAGACAGAGGAACAACATCCAACACAACAACACCAAGTTATTAATATGAATACACTGGAGGGTCGAGTAGCAGAGCTGCCACAGATGTATACGCACCTGTACGATTGTTCGAGGAGATATTTTAAAGACTCAACACACACCAGCCAAGAAGCACCACCACATCACACTAAATACCAACATCACGTACTAAACACTGTTCCATTCGGTATCTGTTTGCAGCAAATAGAAAGCAATGTAAAGATGTGAAGTTCAAAATTCGTGTGAAATTCGTTTCAAATTAAAAAAAATGTTTCAGAGCCTTTACATGGGGTGTCCAAGCTTTTTTTATTTATTTATTTTTTTTTTTATGAAGGGCCAAAAACTAAACTTGATTGAGGGTGGTGGGCCAGACAGTTGTTAACGAAATGTCCTAATTTATTATTATAATTCATTATTTAATTTATTATATCATTGAATTAATACTATTATTTATTTTATTTTAAATACTTTAATTGTATTAATAATTATAATTTTTTATGAATGAATATCTTACAATAAAAAACATGAACAATCCTGTTTATAACACTAAAAAACACACTTTGCCTTGATTCGCTTGCTGATGTCTTCTGCAATGATCGCTATCCATCCAATGACCGTATTTATTTCTTGTTTTAATCTGATTTATTCACATTTACTTGAAACATTTAATTTCAGTTTGCTTTTTTTGTAGCTCCACAGTAAAAAAAAAACTAAAGTTATGTTAAATTAGAATTGACAATCTGTTAAAGGCATTCCCACCAAAATTCCCCATCATTTTCCCTCTTTTCTCAGATGGGATGGAGAGTCAAATCAAAGGTTACCATGGGCCAACTTTGTCCCACGGCCCCTAGTTTGTGCATCTTTGCTTTACATTTTATTTTTTCATTAGCTACTAATACTACTAGTAATTTTTAAGTGCCAGTACTTTTCCAAATAACACTAATACTTATTCATTAGATACAACATTTTATTTGTTAGTTACTAGGGATGCAATGACTAACCGATTTCACTATTAACTGCGCTTAAATTCGTCACGGTCGTCACAATCTTAAAGGCTTCTCAACATTGCATTTCTGCACGGAAAAAAACTGCTGCAACTAAACAAAGTTATGCCAACTGTGCGCTAGTTTAAAGTTCTAAGCTTGTACACAATACACACGCACACTGGATTAAAGGCTGATTTTAACTATGGCTGAGGCTATTAACTAAGGTCCTTTCACATATCCTGTCTTTTGTAAGTTCGTATTTTTTCTCAATGGAGGCACGTGACTATTTAGGCTCACCTATTTGAAAAAATACAGTGAGCGAACCGCGATTCACATGACAGGAATTAACCGGTCACCTTAATACTTTGTATGAAATATACACATTTCTACTCTAACAAGAACAAAAAATGCAAAAGGAAAATACCAAACAATTTTGTAATCTAGTTGATCAAAAGTGTCTTTCAGACAGAGGTTCAGCAGCCCTTGACTACATTTGTTCTCTTTAAAGGGGAAATATGTAGCTAATATGTAGCTTAGATTTACATTAGACAAATACTATTTTTAGGTATTCTCATTTTTATTTATTAATTCATTGTTTTGTCTGTTTATTTTCAGTGTAAAATGATTGCTTATGTTTAAATTCCAAAATATTTTTTCACTTATTTTTACGTCCAAAGAGAAATGGACTATTGTTAGTTTTAATATTATTTTGTGCTGTACTAATTGGTTACTGAGCAGCAATAAATAACACTTTGAAATATAAGGAGTTTTCATGTGATTTTCCAAACAAGTAGTGTTTTGAAATAAATGAATGCAAATAAAACCGTGATTATTCCTCAGTCTATAATCGTACAACCAAAATCTATAATCGTTGCATCCCTATTAGATACTGTTAATCATTCATTAAATAGCAATACCTAGTAAATAGATATTACTACTGTTTTTTTTTGTTTGTTTTTTTTGAAATATCAAAAATTCCCACAATCCTGAACAGACATCCGAATAACAATATACTAGACTTTGTCTTTATGATAAAGTATTATTAATTTTGGGGTGGTTTTTACCTTTAACGGATAGCACTGTAGAGACAGGTGGAGAGCAGAGAGAGAAGGGAAGTAAAGGACTTTGAGCAAGGAGTCATTTACCTTACATTTAGGCCATGTCCACATGTAAATGGTCATTTTTATAATGGGGCGACTAAAATATTCTCCTAAAGTGAATGGGAGATGAGATGCTGTTTGGTTCGATGCACGTTATGCCCAAAACACACTCATAACTCATTAAAGGTCTTATGAAGTGATCGAAATGTGCATTTATTATTCAATGTTTCACATGACTACAACTGAAAAATGAAGAGAGGGTGGGACACGGAGTAGCTCCTCACCTTTTTAAAAAACAGCAATAGCATTAGTTTTGAGAGTGGTTAAGATCAAACGCCTCAAATGAAAAACAAATGAGAAGCGTCTTGAAGGGGGCAGGGCATGTCAGACACTAGAGAGCATTTGATTGGTCAAGATTTAATGAGAAACTGAAGTAAAAGGTGTTGTGAAAAAATGTGTTGATCGATTTTGGGAAGTTTTGAATGTTTATATTAGTTTTATATTTTCTAAACGAGAATTTTTGGAGCACTCTACCTTACAGATATCCTTAAAGCTAACAGACTGAAACTAACATTCAAAAAAATCACTTAATTTCACAGGACCTTTCAGAGAATAATGACAACTATTTTAGAGTGTATGCAGGGCACGCCGACTGGTTTTTACCAGACTTTAAAAAAATAACAAAAGTCGATTCAGCCGTGCCCTAAGTGCACTTGTGCCATGTGCTTTAGATTAAATGTTAGATCATTAAAATAGAGCCCAAAGACTTTATGGAATTTACTTAATTATATGGCTAGTGTCTGTTATCAGCGTGAATATCTCTTCATCTCCAGAGATGCTCCTAAAATAAGTCAACGACAGTTTTCCCTTCAAGTGACGCATTCCTTCCAATAGACACCAATAGCGTATGCAACATCTACTGTAAATATCTATGATCGGGGAGTCTCTAGGCATATGCGGGAGACTCCCGGAACTTCTGGGGTACTTGGGATGTCTGCTATTGTCATATCATCCGAACACAATGCCTAAAAATAAATGAAACTTGGTTTATATTGAAGACTTTGTGACAGAAATGTAAGGCGTTTACTATTGTGCAGTAATAAAATATACTTTTCAAAGGAATAATAATAACAAAAAAATACATGAATAATCAATTTTATATTCATGTTTTATTTTTATCAGGATTTAAATAATCTTCATGAAAATATTTTTCGTATAAATTACTGTAAGAGTAGGGTTCAATTGTAGAGTTCAATTGTTTGAAATAAAATACTAAAATAAAATGGAAATTGGGGGAAAGGGGACCTAAATAAGACAATGATTTGTGTTTGTAAGAGGTTGCAAGAAAAAAAGATTAGAGTAAAATCATGATTGGAATTTAAAAAATATTACATTGTTAATGTTTCATGATTCGTCTTACTTTTAAAATACAACATATGAGAAAAAGAACAGTTAAAAGCTGGAATAAAAAAAAATTGAACAAACTGAAACTAATTTCCTCAAAGGCAGCAATATGTTGTATGTGTATATATATATATATAAGAGGTTTGTATTGTGCACTTTACAGACCAGTGCCTGTCTCAGTGGAACCTTTGGTCTGGAAGAAGAGA
This sequence comes from Danio tinwini, assembly GCA_903798205.1. NCBI lineage: Eukaryota > Metazoa > Chordata > Actinopteri > Cypriniformes > Danionidae > Danio > Danio tinwini. Next base: position 3,272,158 of record CAIGQZ010033112.1, read on the forward strand.
GCGAGGCGAGGAGAGGAGAAGTGAACAGAGCCCAAACCTCATGCAAACACTCCAGGGGATCTATGACGTCATCGTCAGTCACAAGGGTATGGCTGTTAATTTTTATTAATAGAGGTGTTGCAAAAGGCGTAAACAGAGGCTCAGTGTGAAGAACTGTGCAGCTCATCTCGCTTTTTGTCATTTGTGTTTTTTAGGGTCATCTGGACAAACCCTCGCCGCTCCCCTGCTGAACCTGTGCTCCAGAAAAAGGTTTGTGTGTGTATGTGTGTGTGGTCCTTTTCCACTCGCCAGTGTTGTTGTTTGCACAGCGACTCTCCTGCTGTTCTCCCTACAGTCTCCTGATGATTAGGGATTAAACCTGGGAGTTACTGTAAATAAGTCCTGTCGCTGTCAGATTACAGAATGCTAGATCACAGAATGTTATTAGTTTTTTTCAGTTGCTAACAAGCATTTGTCCAACCAGTTGTCACATTTTTAAAACTCTGAACACAATTAGCACAGCATTGGTCTTTTGTGGCCTTCCCATTCACACATTTCATGTCGTTTTCCCCCAATATGCAGTCGCTGAACCCATTTTCACAATGCTTACATTTTCTTAAAAGGCGAGCTGTACCCCCCAACATATTAATGGATTGTTTTTGTAGTACTTAAGAATGTTAACACACAACATCCCACAATAGCAAAAGCAATATTCCAGACCTCAGATACAGTATAAAAACCATGCATGGTTCTGCATTGATATGTTCAAAAACAAAATCAATATCAAAAATATATCTCAGCTGAAAATAAACAAACAATTTAACAATTGACACACATCTACTTTGTGCCAATTCAGTTCACACTTAGGCGATGATTGGTAATAAAGGGCGAGAGGGGAATTTGAGCTCAGGTAGATCTCAAGAACTCTCCTGCTTGTGATCGTGTTAGGAATAGCTGAGATATAGCTGGCTAAGAGTTTGTCTTAAGATGTCACTTATGATGTATGTCTTTCGACGGTGGGAGTAAACCAGGGTACCCGGGAAAAGCCCATGCGAGCACGGAGAGAATTGTCAAACTGCACAGAATGCCGACTGTCCCGGTAAGGTCTCAAACCAGTGGCGTTCTTGCTGTGAGGCAACAGTGCTAACCATTGGGCCTCTGTGCCACCCTATCAGGAGAAGGGGAGGAGTAGGGGTGGAAGGGGGGATTCATCAAGATGAAAATGACTGAAGTGGAAAACTCAGGTTATTTATAGTGAGTTAGTATTGGTCTGATTGGTGGAGCTGATGTGGGATCAGCCGTGATCAATCATAAGCACGTGATCCTCTTAAAATTTGTTTATAAATAAACCACACTTTATGTTGGGTAAATTGGGCCAACCACAGCTGATTGCAGTCTGGCTTAGACTCAGTGGCAGGGGCTTGTTTTTTTCTATTACATTTACACTTGTACAGTAAAAGGAGGACTTTGAGGAGTGATGTTGATGAAAACATGTGGCCTAACCCTGAAGATCACAGAGATTAGAAACAGTCATTTTGTGCTTTTCTTAGATAATCCAGAAAAAAATCCAAAGCCTTTTTATCTGGGCTTTTTGCTGTTGTTGTTGTTTTTTGTTTTTCTTCAAAAAGCTCTTGTGTGTTTCATGGATATTTTGTTCACTGTAAGCAGTACTGTAAAACTTTTTCTGTTCTATCATACCGTGTTTCTACTGAACATCCTGTAGTAAACAGTAAAGGTAAACAGTAAAAAAAAAACTTATTAGCTTTTTACTGGAATGTTTTGACTGAAACTTTGAACTGAAAAGAAATCAGTTATTAGAAATGAGTTATTAAAACTATTATGTTTAGAAATGTGTTGAAAAAATATCTCTGTTAAAGAAAAATTGGGGGAAAAAATAAACAGGGGGGCTAATAAGTCTGACTTCAAATGTGTGTGTGTGTGTGTGTGTATACACTGTAGGTGGGCATAGATTCTTTTTTTTATCTAGATTAATCTCACTGTAATCTTGGAATCTAGATTAAAAAGGCTCACTTGAATTCTGCTGAAGGCATTCAGACTATGTGTGCTACCCAAATAATGACTGAAAGTAAGTCTTTAAGAACAGCTTTCTCAAGCCAGGTGGTGCATTAGACCAGGGGCTCATCTCCTGTTTCCAAAATGCATCACAAACTGCTTGAGAAACTATTCTACTATGATAATTGGTGATGAAAATAAAGGATGTTCAATAAGATGTACTTGTGTTTACTAACTGTTTATCACTTAAACATGAATTTTGAACTGTGGGCCTATATAAGCTTCAAACTGCGATTTTTGATTACCTTAATCCGACTAAAGCCATAACTGAACTAAACAGAAATGGAATTTAGACGTGGAGTATGCATATATTAGTGGCATTATTGAAGTAAACACTGCAATCTATTACCGTCATGTAGGACATTTTGCCGTATTTTCCGACAAGATCTACACATGTGGCTGTCAGTAAAGAACCACAAACACACACACACACACACACACACACACACACACACACACACACACACACACACACACACACACACACACACACACACACTCACACACACATTGGGATATGTGAATTTTTTTTACTTTCCATTTGGCGTGCGTTATTAAATACCGTAACACTCTCACCAGTCCTTACTCCTTATTTGTGTCTAATACCTCAGTTTGTCACGGGGGCATGAATGAAATGTTCATGCGTGAAGGTAAAACTGCTGAACTGCAGTTAAAGTCACCCAAAATTACAGGAAACTCTTATATGAAAGCACTTCACGTAAACACCTTAATTATACTATTGTCTATAAAGGCAAAAAAACTAGATTACAGATGTCCATGTAACGTAATCAGTAGTGTCTTCGAAGTAAGTGAAAGATCCAGAAGGGCATCCTGCTGATAAAGGCCTATAAAGGCCACTTTTTTGTCAGACGGCTCACCGGTTTGACTTTCATTCACCATCATTCATTTAAAAAAGCACCTAATCCATTTTACTTGTTTATGTTTTACACGAACGCATAAACTTTTCAGGTGCCTGATAGTTAGATGTGGAGCTAACATTAATCAGTTTCTCTTTAGTGAACTGCATCTATGTTAGTACGTCACGTTTGATGTGGTAATTTCACAGTAGGAATACACACAGGTTCGAAGACTCATTCTCGCCACCTACAGTGCAATTCGGCCAGGTATACATCCACGCTAAAATGTCAAGGTGTAAGTCATCATAGCTTGCGTAGAACAGACCCAGCTCCCAACTTAACTTTGAGAATAGATTAATGGCAATTTTTTTCTTATTGCTCAATAAGAGTCTTGCGTTAACGCAGCACGTTAACGCCGATAACGACCCACCACTAATTAAGTAGGATATTGTTTTTTTCCCTTAACAAATGGCCTATTATAAATTAAAAAACCATTAACATGATGATTTATATATGAGATTAGAATACGTGTTAGCTTTTGTAAGTGGTTTTATGTTTTAGAATAGAATATGGAATATTCTCAATAATATTTGTAAAGGAAACATAGGCTTACATATTTTCAATTAACGAAATTAACAACGATTGCATGTTTTTAGCTAAACTAATATTAGATTTTTTTTTAAATGCAAGTGCTGTAAAACAGTATAATTTGCACAAAAAAAGTTATGGGGTTTTTCTCTCAAGAAGTTGTTACTCCACCCTGTTTAGAGCATCATTATGGATGTTTTACATTATAACTAAAAAGGTTCAAACAATGATCTTTGACAGAGAAACCACGGTTTTGGGAAACACTCACCACTACATCGTTCTTTTCCCAAAGATGCATTATACTATGATAGTTCATCCACAAGTTATGTAGTTGTTTGGGAAAAGCACCCCAGGATAGGTTCTCATCCAAAGTTCAGTTATTTTACCCCCATGAACCATAATTTGCCACCCTGGCATTGCTAGTCGAAAACAGAAGATGTGCTTCTGTTACCAACGTGCAATTTGTAAGATTTTATGAAGTGTAGTTGATAAATAAATGCATCAACGGTTATTCCACTTAGTAAAAATGTAATAAAGCCAGTATTATTGTGAAACATTATAGTACCAAGAAATAAATGATAAAAGCATTTTCACTTTTGTGCAAACTGTCCCTCTAATATTTTTGTTGAAATTGTTGTTTTTTTTAGGATTTGATCAATAGAGAGTTCAAAGAACAGCAATTATTTGAAATAGAAACAAATGTATTCAATTTGTTTGTATGCATTTTCTTTTGCAGGTCAGGCTCGGCTCCTGTTGATCTCACTATGTTGCAGAAGCAGCTGCACTCAGGCCACTACGAGAGTCTGGAATCCTTTCATTCAGACATGCTGAAGGTGTTCCAATGCGCTGAGGTCAGTTTCACACACTGTTCACAAACTCACACTGTTTGATGTTCTTCTGCACCTGTCACTGTTTGGAGCTCAGCTGCCAAGGTCAAACCTCATAGTGAACATCAAACAATATTCACAATATAATAGAATACAATAAGGGTTTTTTATTGCTGCACATTCAGAGTATTTCTTTCTGTTACTGAACAGCATCATGTACTTGTTAACAGCCCAGTCCCTCTCAGCCTCTCAGTTACCACTAATTTACTCTCAAGTGGTTTCAAACATGCATGATTTTCTTTTTCTGCAGAACACAAAAGAAGATATTTTGAAGGAGAGTTAAAGTAGGAGGAAAAACGTTGGAAATCAATGGTTGCTGCTTTCCAACATTCTTCAAAATATCTTCTTTTGAAATTCATAAAGGTTTGGAAGTGTGAATTAGGGCTTTACAATTAATGCAAGGTGATAGTGAGCTCATACGCTCATTAAAAAGCCAGTTCTGTTATGAGCATTAGGTCTCCTACAAGTGCTTTCAGATGGAGCAGCATTTACTACACAATTGTAGTTCACTTACAAGCTACACAAAATAATGTTCATAATCGTAGACAATCGCATAATCAAGCTATTATGAAATCGAATATAAGCTTTTTATGATAATTACAGCTGTTTACATACTCTGTCAGTGATCTATGACTGTTGTATGAAAATACTACATTCAATAACATGTTTTTAATTAATAAGTTAATTAATAAGTTAATAATTTAGTACTTGTGTGATTATTAGGCACGCTAAATCAATTAAAGCAGTTAAATTTGATCAAAATCCTTTTTAGGGTAAGTCTGTTCACTCTGCGGCCATATTTGCAACATTCTAGACAGTACATCCAAGACCAAAGTCATATCTAAATGAATGGGGGAATCCTGAAATCTCAAAAACTGCTCGCTGAACTCTCATTTAAATGACATTTTACAAAGCATCAACAAAATCTGAAAGGACCTGCCCCATTATTCTTGTTCTTACATTTAAAACGTCATTTTCATGACACCAATCTTCTATACAGCTGTTTTAAAATTAACAAGAGAATGTGGTTAGAAACACTTTAAGAACAGAGACAAAACCTGAAGCAAAGACTCCAGGACGACACTGGAAGGACATAATATCTGATGGGATGCAGTGCTTACCTTTTGCGGCAAAATGCATCAGGCCTAGTTACTGAATCTCCTAAAGTGTCCGGGATTCGGCATATGCTTTCGCTTTCTAATGTTGCCGTTATTTGTATGTGTTTTTGCATTAACTTTTTGCAGCTGACTGTGCGTGCACAGCCGCGAGAGAAACATGATTAATTATTTAATAAATGACTCAGATAAACTTTACTATATACTCGGAGAGAGCAAAATGACAAAATATTTGTAAACACATTAAAAATAGTTAACCAACTAATTTGCCTTATTTGAATAATATGCACGTTTCAATCTTTCTCTAATTTTTAGAGATATTGTCTATTTTTATTCCTTTTTTCTGTTATTTATTTCTCATTTGCTGTATATTTTAATAATTTAATGATGTTAATATATTACGTACTTTATAAGTATTGGATTTCTTAAAGGGTCACAAAACACCAAAACACATTTTTTGAGCTGTTGACAGTCATATATGTGTCCCACGCTGCTATAAACACTATTGGGACACATATATTGCACTAAAAAGTGAAAATTTGTTGTTTTTGCATTAATCTTAGCAAATTTGTTAATCCGGTTTAAAACTAATTTTTAAAGCTGCGTCACGGCCATGAGATACTTGCATGTAATCCAGCGTGGAGAGTGGCTGTCTGTACCTGCGAGTACATTGTGATGTCTCTGAGTGTGCGGCATCAATTCACGAGAAAGACTTTGTTCAAACCAATCAGCGCGCTCTATTGTGTATGCTGCTCAACTTCATTATTATGCATGATAGCTTCGGAGACTGTTTTACCTGTTACAGTGTTCAGACGACAGAGAGACGCCACGTTGTGTTGTCAAAACAAGTGAAAGAACAAGAATTTGGAGACATGGGTCATCAGTGTTGCGTTTATTATTGTGTTGCGTTTATTAATGGGCTGCAACAAAGGTTTTGATTGCATTTTCCCGCTATGAGAGCGCAGCTGGGCTCACATGTGGACTACAGTGCACGCAACAGAAATGCAATTGTAAGAATATTTTTTACCTGAGAGCTTTTCGCATCTGCAAATGATGAAATCCAGATTTGCCACTCGTCTCCTTTTAAAAAAAGACAGTTCCAGTGTGATTGTCCTGTCGCTACAGATTTGATAAGTGTGTGATGTGTGTGAGAGCAGTGGCCTTTGTTTGTTCATTCAGATGTCAAAGTTAGTTCGTATCGTCAGCAGTGCTCTTTCAGTTTTTAAAGACATACTATAGTCAAAATGAGTTACTAAGTTTACAGTATGTTAATATCACTGCAATATTATAGTACAATATTCTAGACTGAAAGATCCGCTGCTCTCCGAATGTAAACACCTTAATCAAACTATTTCCGTCGTGCAGGATTTTCGCCGCATTTGCCGCATTGACAAGATAGTCTAGACACCCACACGGCTTTCTGACACTACCTACCGCGTGCATCTAAGTTACCGAGAAATGCGGAGGACTTTTTTTCTCCCATTCGCCGTGCGGTATCAAACATACCATTAAAACGCCACTCTTTCAGCAGTTCCTCGCTTTCAATATCTCGTTTGTCACGGGCGATATGCAGAAAATGTTCCTGAATAAAAATTGAAAGTGCCAAACTGCAGTTAAAGTCTACAAATTAATAATTTGGCAAGTAATTTGATTACTTATGTGAACACTTTCTTCCCTGCATTTGCATGCCCAAACAGAAACTCCCATATTTGCAAATCCTTCCCTTTTTCCCTCCTCTGACACTCCCACCTAAACAGAGCTGGACGCACCCACTTTCCTGGCTTTTTCCAAACTAGAGGTGTGAAAACACCTTGCTTAAGGGGGTTTCATGGCCCTTTAAATTTCAACAGCCTTTATTGATACTAATTAATTGGAAAAAAAGTGTATTACAGTGTCTAATAATAATAAATACATAATTAGTATATATAGTATAATAAATAAAAATATAGTTAAAAAATCACTTTTTTTTGTTTGTCGCATGAAGTTGACCATTTATGTGCTCTGGGTAAAAGGTGTGTTTCAATCTGGCTACCACCGCAAGTATATTTTAAACCTGTGGGAAGCTGCGATGTCTTTTCTCCTGTCAAAATCAATGCAGGCACACATTAGTCCACAGGGCTTGCCATGAAAAACAAACAAATTTATACAGACCTCTCCCCCATACAACTGTGTGGCTTTTAATGGGTGATCCACAACAATATCATAATTTAAACTTTAGTTGGTGTAATGTAGCTGTGTGAGCATAAACAACATCTCTGAATGTAATAGGCTCAATGTTCAATGCAAAGGGAGACAATGGCTTTTACAGAGTTAGCTTAGCAAAGCCTACAGCGAATGTATGTGCATTTACCATGCGCACACACCTCGTGCAGCAAAGGGGCGTGGCTAGAGGCGCTGTAATGTTATAGGAGAGAAAGCTAAAATGGCATCCAAACGCTGCTATTTCCACAGAGCTTGTTCTGTTTCTGTATTTGAGCTTCCAAAGGACACGACACAAAGAGAGAAGTGCTTACAATTTAATTTGAATTATGTTCCAGATAATTATAAAAAATATATAGCTAGCATTTGACAAAGGAGAACTTCCAGAATCTCTTCCAGTTCAGTGCTGGATTCAATTAAAAACTCCGCAAAGAAGGAGCAGCTCCAACCACAATAGACAAAGCTGTGTACTGTGAACAAATCGAAACATTTACAGGTTGTGGCTCAAATTGATTTATTTCATGCACAATTTCTAGCTTTAATGATATGTTGCAGTAAGGACGTAAACAAGGATGTAAACAACGGGAAATGCTGTTTGGCACCGCTAACAATTTAGCTACAAATTCAGATTAATCTGTCAAACCCCTGTAAACAGCCACAACCTTCACCAGCGCTGCAGTGTCTCTCTATTGCGTCCGCTTTCCCAGCATTCTTCATCACTAATAACAAACTCCTAAAAGATATGTGAATGTTTCATATTACTTACACATGCTTATAATCTGAATATATGTGAAAAAAGACACTTGTCAGATTTCAGGCGTGAGGTTCCTCTGTGTCATTTTCTGTCTGAATCAGGCTCAAACTGATACGACTAAAAGCTACTCAGACTGACGTGTTTACACAGCGCAAAAGCACCTGCTTGTAGGGGTGTGAAGCACATCACAGCACATTATGTTAGCTGACCAATCAGAGCCTCTTAAAGGTGGACTTTTCAGAGGAACTAGGAAATATGACAGTGGTTTTCATGTTACCTGAGTAGCTGTTTATAATCCAAGTAAGATATATAGTATGAACAAATAGCGTGGTTTTCTACAAATGAAGCATAAGCACACATTGCTTTGCATCTTATAAACACAACCAAGCCTTAAAATTACACTCTGGACCACCCCATTAAAGACAAAGAATTGGCTATTTGAACTGAACAGTGGAATTTCTTTCTCGGTGGCAGTCATACTGAGCTTTGAATGTTTGTATATCTAAAGTCTTTGATCTTGCGTGCGTCTCAATCAGCATTATAGCTCCCAAGATTGTTATACGGACACTGCTAAGGATGAGCTTTGTTCACCACAAGGGGGACCAATTAAGACCCAAACATTGGCTGTTTCTCACTTCCAAGAATGCAGAGAACGGACTTGCTTTCTTGTGGAGACAGGTCTTGCCGGGTGTCCTCGGAAGAACGAACTCAGGAGATGGCGAAAACAAAGAACGCATCCTGTGAGAAATGAGATGCTGCGTTCTTCCTGATGGTCACGTGACCTTCGCGCATTTTTTATGGAAAATTATTTAAACATCACAGCATACATACAACGATTTATTGTTTTTCCCCTTTTCAAAATATATACTATGCATAAAAAACATTATAAATATACATTGCTTAATATACATAAAACAGATTTTAATACGAATTTCAGCAAACAAACACCCTTAATGTGTTTATTCCTTTATTAAGATGTCCATGGTAATGTTTATGTTCACTGTTTCATTTAGGGAAACTTCTGAGGTAAATAAATTCTATCTCTGAACTTTAATAATAAATCTATATAAAATGCTGAGCTTTAATTAATTGGTGGGACCTCCAGTCGCAATGACTTCTGGGACTTCTAGGGCGAGATCGGTGCTCAAGTCTGCATCGGTGCATCCTCGATATCAAGAACACATTCGGGAGGTTTCACGTGTCCTCTGTTCATGCGGTCTTGAGTATTGGAACTGAACTTTGGCAGCTGATGATGACGTTACACGAGGACGCAAGATTGCTGAAGAACGCATATTGAGAAACAGCCCTTGTTAATTAATGGCTCGTTTCCACTGAGTGGTACAGTACGGTATGGTTAGGTACGGGTCACCTTTATCAAGCTTGCGTTTCCACTACAAAGGGTACCCTTTTGGTGGGCGTGGTGTACTACAGAGAGTTTCAGTCAATGTCATTCTCGCTCCAATAAATGTCTACAGTAAAGCTGTACAGGTCGATCACATTATATGAGAAGCTCTTCTAACAAAACAGATGCTTTAAACATTAATACTTGTTTATAAATGTTTATTACTAACATTTCTATGAACATGATTTGAGCTAACCTCTCATATGTGTCTGTAATCTTCACCAGCACATGTAGCCTCTGTTAGAGAGAATTTCCATCATTCCGAGTTCAAAATAGTCCAAAAGGTGATGATAAACATGGCAGTTTGTTCATGATTCAGGTCGCTGAAACTATTTGCTCCTGTCGGGAATCCTTGTAATCCTGTCGGGCTTCTCCTTTTTTCCGCGCTTCACTCTCGCGTTTGTCCTTTTCTTTCTGAATGGATCAGATGTCGAAGACGCTTCATTAATCACACCCACACGTTATTATTGTCAGCTCAAGAAGTTCGTTATATCAAATCTTGACGCGATCGCGGACTCCCTGGAGAAAGCGAAAAACCGCTCGCACTTTTAGACGGCCTCATAAAACAACAACAGGACACGGCAGAGTCTTGGCTTTGTGGCTGTTCATTAAGACAACGACAAGGTTTGTTTTGAGCCCGAGTCATCCATGTATTATTATTATAATGCATATAGTTGTCTCGGCTGTGCATTTAAAAACATGGCGGCTCCATTGTTTTGATTCTGGCTAGCTCCACGAGATCGTGACGTATCTCTGTAAACCAATCAGCGTTTAGCTGCGCGTGTAGCTCCAACTTTTAGTACCCTTTCTCGTCTTTGGTACCCTTTCGAAAGGGTGCCGAAAAAGTGGTACGGTACGGATCGGTTCGGTACGCTTTTGACAGTGGAAACGGGCAATAAGAAACCACAACTGATTTCCTAGCACTTTCTTCTTTGTGGGTGTTTGAGGTCTCTGCGTGAGAGAGCCCTCTGACCTCTGGAGAGATTTACTACTGATTAGGCATGGGACGATAATCGTTTTCAAGTTATACGGAGGTTTGGAAAAGTCAAGGTTTTAAAACCGCCAACATTTTCTGTAGTACCGTTCCTAAGGTTTTTTTTTTTTTTTTTGGGGGGGGGGGGGACTACAGTGTCTCCAGCAGAAAAGATATCCGAAGATCCCCTTTATTGTAAAGAAATCAATATTTTTCAAACTAATGAAGACAGCGGAAGTCAATGATTCATTTGAATTATTCAGCCTGACATGTTTGATGTTCCAAAATATTATAAATCTTTCACAAAATAAAATATATTGTTTTCAAAGGGGAAAAAAAGTTGTTGTTTTTTTACCCAGACATTTAAAAAGAATATACTTTAGGGCAGTGAGCACAATACCGTGATACCTTTAAACCGTGAAATTTTTAATCCAAGGTTCTCATACTTTTTTTTTTTTGTAGTAGGTACTGATCAGTCTACTGTGCTTGACAAGATGACAATAATAACAAATACAGATTTTGACTATTTGTGATTGCAGTTTCTTTTAGGTTTATTGTGCAGCCCTAATGTAAACCATCCCATTTAAGATTAGACCCCAAGACTTAAAAAATGCACCAGATTCTGGAGGTAAATGCTCTATTTATTTCCTCCACAGGGACATTTTTATCTAATAAACCTTTAAGACAGACCTGTTGTGAGTTCTGAGGTTGTTAATTGGTTGTATATGCATTTGTTGAAGCCATCTTTTTGCATTAATTCATCATAGTTTTGTATCTGTCGTGTTTAGTTGAGGTGTTCACCATCAAGCTGTGCAGAAAATTCCAATCAGAGAATCGCAGAGAGACTCTTTAGTCTTTTGTATGATTTTAATTGATTTTGTTCTTAGCTTCAAATGAAACTGTGTAATGTTGTGATTCTTATTGCTTTAGTTCATGGCTTAAAGACGTTTTTACAAAATCCCTCAGGGACAAATGAATGGGAAAAATTTCAGTGTGACTGAAAATGTGGGCAGGCACTAATGCATTGTATAATGGACTCTGCAAAATGCACTGTTCTGATCTCATGCTGTCTTTATGTTTTCTGTCAGAAATACTATGGCTGTGAGTCGTCAGTGGGTCGAAATGTGGGGCAGTTGAGGGATGTGTATCACGCTGCTCATCAGGAGGCCTTCACTCGATTTAGATGCTTCATGTGAGTGACAGAAAAGCACACCAGCGACCTCTATCAGGACGCTGCTGTTACCAAACCCAGAGGCATGATGGGCCTTCCAGAAGGCAGATGATGCTCTCCGATACCAAAGACCTGCTGTATGTTGCACTCACAGATGCACTGCACAGGTAAAAGACTTGTCTGTTATCAGTGGTGGAAAGAGTACTGAAAAATCATACTTAAGTGTAAGTACCATTACTTGCCTAAAAATGTAGTGCAAGTAGAGTAAAAGTATCTGTTGTAAATATTACTCAAAGTATGAGTAAAAAGTAGACCTCTCAAAAGTACGCAAGAATAGTGAGTATTACGCTGTAAAAAGCTGATGCATTTACATGTAATTTGTGGATGTGTGTAAACGTAATATTCTGTAGTGCATTTAGTTATTGTCCAGCAGGCACACAATGTCATAAGACGTTAATATTAGGTTCTATTTAGTTCAATGTCAGGTGAAAAAAATTCAATGTCTAGCCAGCATCTAAGGACAACGTTATTTTGATGTCCAATAACAATGTCAAATGACGTTGATATTTGGTTGATTTTAGGTTGTGTTAGAAACTGACCATAAACCAACGTCGTATTGACATCAAATACTGACATTTATTTGTCAGGTATGGCATTATGATGCGATTTACCTTCTATGTGTGATTTAATGAACAGTAATCACAAGACAAATTTTTCTACTCAGCCAATCCTCATAGACAAGAAAAAATAAAGTAGTGACTGCAGGTTGAAGGAAAGTAGTGGATTAAAAGTATCGATACAGCACTAAAAATGTACTCAAGGGAAAGTAAAAGTACACCTTTTTAAAGCTACTTAGTCAATTACAATTTCTGAGCAGAACTACTCAATTACAGTAGTTTTTTTGCATGAAATGCAATGTAAAATGTTTATTTTACTAGCGCACATTCTTAGTATTAAGGCGAACAGTTATTCTGTACAACTTTCAATCTACATTTGGTTTGGTAATCTTTAATCAAAATCTAACCATTTGAATGGCAGTCCTTCTCTGATGATGTCAGTATGACAGCTTGGGTGAAATATTTAGCCATGCCCCTATAACATTCTCTGAGTGAAAGCCTCACTGACTCGTTTTGAGAAATCAGTTCAGTTATAAACAGTGCTTAATTTGAGCCAGATCTTGCCGGTTCTGTTCCGGGAAATGTCAGATATTCGTGTTTTGCGTTCCGGTCTTTATTTGAATTGATCCGGCATTAGCTTGTACTTGGTGAATGCCTGCGTGTGTGTGTCTGAGTGTGAGCGCACACGACGGTATCACCACGCGCAAGTTAAAGCAAAAGGCACGTTTAACTATTGGCCCTCAACAATATTTTTACAGCCAATTATTTTTCTTACGTTTACAGTCACTCTCATTGGTTGGTGATGATTGTTTCGCGCAGTGAGCAGCTTAAATGAATAATGGCATAGTGGCTTTCCTAAGTAATATTTGTATTTTCAAAATGGCAAAGAGGCAGTCAAGCATATTTTCATTTTTTTAAACCAATCTGTATTAAAGTAAATCTGATGAGCCTGATAAAAAGAGATCTCGAGAAGATGAAACTGCGTGAATGGATCAGGATAGCGGGAGACAGAAGCAAAGTGAGACAGCCAGAAAACATGATGGAAGAGGTAACTGAGGGCTCTTCTTGAAGATTAGACTGAGTGAGTCATTTGATTTTTTTTTTTTCACTGAATTGTGATGTTTCATAGGATTTATGTTTGGAGCTACACATTTGTTTTTATCCACGATTAACCCATAAAGGCACAAAATAATAAAAGACCGTTCTGAAATTTGATGTTTTTGCGCTATCACTGTTTAATGACATCATGTTCCAGGAAAACTAAAATGGACCCTTTTCACTAAATCCTTAAAAGTTTTTAACATTTTAATTTTTAAAAAAGGTATGAACATTTATATTCATTTATAAATATATATTTTATCATCTTTGCGTCAAATTACAAAAAACAAATTATCGCTTATGTGAGGTGTTTCTCATGCAGTGTCTATGGGGCTGAGAGTAAATTTGATGTTATTCTCTCTTCTGGCTGCCGTCATTGGTCTTACACTATTTTTCCCCTTCTTCTGAAAGTCTTGATAACACCATCATGGAGTTTTTCTTTTATTATTTCAGCAAATAGTATTGTAAACATTATTTGTTGTACTCTCACATTGCCCAACTATGACAACTTCCTCTACTGAGAAACCCGGAAATGTGAAAAGGGTCTATAGTGTGGGTCAGGAACCTTTTTTCAGCATAGAGCCATTTTCAAATGTATTTTTTAAAGAGCCATATGGGGTGTGTGTATATAACAAAACCTTTATATATTTATACACAAAACTTTTATCTATGTCCATGCACAACTTAAAAATAAACAAATATAATGCATCACAATGTATGAAGAAAGGACAATGTACAGATTTTTTTTTCTTTTTGCCATCGCCACTCATAAATGTTTGAATTTACGTGCGTGAGCTTACCATAGAAATGTAGGTTACCATAGAAATGTAAGAAATATAACTTGCCCTTTATTGTTGTCGCAATTCAAGTTAAACCACAGCACCGCATATGCACATTGGTTGAAACATCCTTGTATTGTAAACCAAGTGCTTATTCATTTTGCTGTAGAAAATACAACATAAAGGGAATTGTAATTGTATTTTTAGTAGGATATATATAAATATTTCAGTTTTGGCGGGTAAGACAGAGACTCCCACTAGCCACTTTGGCTGGTTGAAAATTATTTTAAATTGTGATTTTCTTTAAAGCAGGGTTCAACTATAAGGATGACCATATATGTGTGCAAATGTGATCTTAGAATCGAGAAACAGCACGACTTACAAAAATAATTGCGTTTGTGGGAGCAATAGAAAGCAGGTGAATAATGAATGAGAGGATGATCAGTCTCGCTAACAGCTGATGTGATGCGTGCGATTAAAACGCGTGCGCGCTTCTGTTTTCTTGCTTGAAGCAACCATGCCTGAAACGCAACTGTGATCGGTTCTCTTTCATATAGACCAGACAAAAAGTTAAGCTAATGCACCCACAGTCTTGCTTATTTTTAATATATGACATGAATTATTTTTTAAAGTCACTTGTTTTTCTTTGTTTTGTTTTTTTTTAAAGAAATGTTTGTTAAATAAAAAGTATAGTATACAGCTATATTCAACTTGTTTTAACACATTTAAAATTTGTGGCAAAAAGTATTATTGTTTAATGTGGTCAGATATAAATTAGAGGTAAATCCTTAAAAAAGAGGTAAATCCTTAATTTTGAGTTCTGAAAAGTCATGTAAAATAAAAACTGTTTGCAGTATAACACTATGAAACCATGACTTATTTGCTCATACACGACATAAAACGTGAAATGAATGAGGAGGCATGTGGACAAAACACAAAATCTGAATCAAGTAATTTTAGCATGTCCCAACAATATTTTCCCTACAACAAAATTGTGGCTAGTCAAAATGCAGAGTGGCTAGTAACGTTAAAAAAACTACTAGCCACTGTGGCTGGTGATCAAAAAAGTTAATGGCAAGCCGTGGTAACAGTTATATTTAAAAAAAAAATTGAAATATTATTGAAGTGAGACAACTTGAGAGCCACATATTTTTGGTCAAAGAGCCACATGTGGCTCCCGAGCCCTGGTCTATAGTGTGGCGGACATCGGCCACGGTAACTTCTCTTTCCTGGTTTTGTTCCGGAAATGATTTATTTACAAATTAAGCACTGGTTATAAACATCCCTTCTAGGCATGATACTGTATATGAGGGTCATATTGTTATGATATTTAAAATCTCATGGCATTTAATGTTTAATGTTAGTTTGAATTGATTTGTAATTATACAATTCTATTTTTTATGTATTTATATAAAATTGCATACAATATTAATGTCATTTGTCCATTATTAGCCTATGATGCCAATCAAAATCCTAATATAAGTGCTTCCATATAGCTCATTTTAGGTGCGCACAGAAATTCACTTTATTTTTTAGCCCATCATTAAGTCTATTTATTAATGTAAATGTGTATAAATATATACTTACTCAGTTTTTATATTAATTTCAGTAGTATTATTGAATAATATGCTAATGTTTATATGATTTGTGCACAATACAGTTTGTAAAGTAATATTTTTAGTTGATATATTATATGAGACTTACTTTGTTTACAAAACAAGTGGTTCTAATTGGATTTGAATTGTAAATAAAAGGTTTTTCTTTATTTCATGTGGTAAGTTTTTAATTCATACTCTCAAAATCATTACACATAAGTGCAGACATTTTTAGATGTTTTATTTTTTACAAAACTCTGCACAGAAATGGCAAAAACATTTTCTTGACTATCTCAGTAAATCTCTAAAGATCCTGAACAACACATTTAAAGAAGCAAAACTGGTGATAATTTAAAAAAAAAATCCAATTATTTTGCTTTCCTCACTTGCAGTTTTATTTCCTCTTTCAATGTTAAACCTCATTCTGTTAGACCAGTGGAATGATTCCCTCATTCATTCAAGGCTAACCAAACCATTTGCTTTTGGAAATGTAACACAAGCCTCAAACAGCTTTAAGGCCACTGAACGGATCAAAGCCTTTTATTTCTCCACAGTCCTTGAGTTATTCCCAATTTACTTGATTTATATTTGCTGGTTAGTTACTCTCGCTCTTCTTATTTCTCCTGTCCTTTTGTGCTCTGCAGGTTAAGAGACAGCACTTCTGGAAATGCCATTTGTGAGCATGAAGCACGGCTGATGTTTGACAACGTGATTAAGTTGAAAGCACCTCAGCCTTTCTTTCTCTCAGGGAAAAAAAAAAGAAATTCGAGCGAAGAAACAGGAGACATGAACAACAAATCAACATCTGAGACCATCATATACCCCAACAACATGCAATTCTTTCCATTTCAGATGGTATCATCATAGATGGGACATAAGCATGT
This sequence comes from Danio tinwini, assembly GCA_903798205.1. Classification (NCBI taxonomy): domain Eukaryota; kingdom Metazoa; phylum Chordata; class Actinopteri; order Cypriniformes; family Danionidae; genus Danio; species Danio tinwini. The sequence goes on from CAIGQZ010033112.1 coordinate 3,289,129, forward strand.
TGGATGGGATGCAGGAAACCTTGCAAAGAGACGTGTGCTGCTGTTTTGGGTCAAAGGGACGAACATGTGCAGACTGTTTTCAATCATTTAACATCTTAGCATACAGTACCTACAAGAAAATGAACTTCACTGAATGGAGAGTTTTTTTTATTCAGTGTGAACAGAATTGTAGTCTACAGCCTTCTTTTTATGTATAGAAACCTATTTCAGGGTAAAACTATTAAAAAGATAATTGCGACTTTTTTCATGCAGTTTGAGTTTATATCTCTGGTCAAATTTTCTGAGAATTTCTGTGGAAAAAATGTTGAGAAAATTATCTTAGAACTTGTGATGGTGTAGGGGGGAGATAAGTCCAAATTGAGATACAGATTGTTAGAAAGTCACCTTTATTTTGTATCTAAAAATTTTAGATACTTTTTAAAAAGTTTAAGTTGCGATATGCAAATTTGGATTTGTAAGAGAAAAAAGTCAAAATACTTGCTTATTTTTTTAAGAATTGCAAAAAAAAAAAGTAAAATTTTAGCAAAATACAAATGTGATCCTGATAGAAAACTCCAAACTGTGAGATGCAAACTCAAATTTGCACTTGCGTCGAATTAATAAAGGAAGAGTTTCATATTTTTTTAATAGTGTCCTTGAAGCCAGCTTTTATAATTTAGTGTTTTGTGTGGAGGGTCATAGCAATAAAGTAAGCAATAATGCATGAATGGTTTAATAACGCAGCCTTAATGTAAGCAAGGATGTTTATTTGAAAGGGAATTTATTAGCACTTTGTGCAGAGCTGTCTTGTGTTCGTGATGTTTTTACTGGAGCAGTAATCTTTATAGCTTTGAGACTTATGGAATTGTTTTATATTGATGTATTTTGTAAATAATGTATATTTGGAAAATTATGTTTTAGTATGGTTCAAGAAACTCTATTGTCTTCAATTGTTGTGGGCAATTCATGTCTGTTTTTCATGAAGTCTTTAATAATATTTTTTATGAATAGTTTTAAGGTGATTAGCTGCATGTGTGATTTTAAACAGGACATTCAATGTCTGTAAAACATCAGATTTTTTTAGTCTTCTTTATGCATGGCGTACTTTATATTGCTTCATCATGTATAATAGCTGTGTATACTGCACACATAATGTATCCAACACATTATAGGTCTATGCTGAACTAAGAAACTGGTTGTTGGAAGCTCATTAAGCAGCTTAAAGCAGAACAGAGGAGTTAAAGCAGCTACAGTTAACCTCCTAAACTTTTTTTTTTTGCAAAAAAAAGTAGTATCAATATTTGTATACAGTACAGCATATGAATTACATTGTCAATGAAAAAGATACAAATAATAAAGAACATGAAATAAACTTGAGGGTAAGACATTTAAGAATTAATTTCAGTATATAAATTAAAGTCTACAAAACTGAAATCGTTTTGTTTGCTTTCTTATTTTCAGTTAATGAAATTATATGTAAATAATGGCAAAATGTTTGCAAAACAACAGGAAAATATGGTTTGGTATAAGTAAATTTGCATTTATGGATATGAAAGTTTAATAACAACCATTGTGCATTCAGATTTACTACATTTTATTGTTTATAGATAATACTGCTTGTCACCAATTACCTGTGGTAAGGCAGAGACAAATAAACCAACAGGCAGAGCTGCAGATCTAGCTTTGTTTTTAAATTCATTCATGAACTTATTAGTGCTTCATAAGCTGGATTTTCACATTCTCTGTGCAATTAATTGTTTATCAGTAGGGTGGTTGTAATTCTATCATATGATTCAGAAAATACTCCTGCTTATGGATGTATAACGAGATGATAACAGGGGCGGACTGGCCATCAGGAGAACAGGGAGGATTCGCAGGTGGCCTTAGGTAGGTAAAGTACAGTATCTTTTCTTTTCCTCTAATATTTGCTATAAGTTCAACACTTCTAGCACATATTAAAACAAGAGTAGTGTGCTGCTCTTGTCATGTTGCTAGATAACCACTGTATCAATGGCATTGGGTGCTTTTCAACACAAGGTTCAGATGTCAGTTAAAACACTGGGCCCAGGGCGCATAAACAGCACGCAAATACTTGCTGCTAATAAAAGGCAATTTAACACTATACAAAGGTGGTCATTTTGACCATTTTTAATTTATGTAAAAACATTTTTTTGGACTAAAACCCACACATCTATAATATCCCAACTTCCTAAATATGTGTATATTTTTTCCTAATGTTATTTCATTAAAATTTCAAAACACAAAAGAGCTATGAATATTTCTATTGGTCAAAATGGTCGCATGCATTTCAGTGTCTTCTACTTTTCCCTGTGACTATATATATATATATATATATGTGTGTGTGTGTGTGTGTGTGTGTGTGTGTGTGTGTATTGCCTAGCAACTTCCTGCTAACATAAACAGATGTTCAAAACAGTGAAAAGCCTTCTCCCCTGCTTGTGAAAATGAAAGTGAGATACAGACCGTCACAGGCAGTCTAAAATGTATAGGCTGTATTACCAAAAAGATCCTATTTTTTAGGTAATGACTTCATTAAATATGATGACAGACATTCAAAGCTTATTTTAATATCTCAGTAGTAACTTTGAATGTAAATATGATGTGATATGACCTCACACTTTTTTCCTCTCTCCTGGCTGGCTCCTCTTGTCTAGTCTCATTTTATCTCTGAGGTTCTCCTTGCCCTGCTCTCTAAACAAATAAGGAATTATGGATTTGAATAACTGGTCTCTGAACGCAATTGACACCATCTTCTCGATGAGAAGTCTGGGTTCAGGGGAACCCAACTGTCCTGCGGAGATGTTTGCAGCTGTGGATACATGATGGGACAAGTGGCGCGTCGTGTGCCTGGCCGCTTGATGATAAACAGCAGCAAAAACAAAAATGTTGTCTTTATATTTGTTGAGTTTAAAATATATTCTTTTACATATGACATACATTTATCCCCAATTACAGTACTTACACATATTAGAGAAACACAAACGTTTTTGCAATGTAGTGGAAAAAATATTATCTATGTATGTTACAGTTTTAATAGCATATTTATTTACCACCTGAATATAATAAACAAATATAATATTTTACAGCTTGTAGATTGTTCAACTAGTGTACAATAAATGATCACAATACAATAAACATTAGTAAACAAATGCCATGAACACGTCTTACAAAAATACATTAAAAGATACATTTTCTAATTATTATTTACACTGTAGGAATTGTTGGTAAAACATAATAGTTTCTGAATTAGGAATACGTTTTTCTAGTTCTCAAATCATCTCACCACATAGAATCAACAAGGCAATATATCAAATGAAAATCAGAATATATCAGTTCCTTAATCAGCAATAAGTGCACATATCTTCATGTGTTTGAGAAGACTTGATAAAAATCAAAAACTCTTCTGACACTGAATACAGTAGTAAGGCTTCTCTGAAGTGTGAATTGGCTCATGTGATTTCATTGTTGAAGATCGACTGAAACTCTTGTCACAATATTAGCACCTGTACGGTTTTTCCCCAGTGTGGATTTGTTGGTGCCGATTCAGATTGCCAGCTAAAGTAAAGTTCTTCCCACACTCCAAACAGAGATGGGGCCCTATTATACACCCGGCGCAATGCATGCCAAGGTGCGATGCAATTGTTGTTTGCTAGTTTCAGCTCGATGCAAGTGTTGTTTTGATGTTTTTCACCACGCTGTTTAAATAGCAAATGCATTTGCGCTCATATATGCGCCCATAGACGTTCTGGTCTAAAAAAGGAGGTGTGTTTAAGCGCATTGCTGGCGCGTTGCAATTTTCAGGAACTAAAAGTGCTGAGAGCAGGAAAAGTCCAGCGCAAAGCGTTAGTTGTGTGCCTCGCTTACACATTGCTTAATACACACAGGATGTAGAGCAATATGCAAATATCTTTACAAATGAAAAAGAATTAAAGGAATAAAATATTACAAAAATTATTATTTTCTACATAAATATAAAAACCACTGCTTTCATGCCTTCATCTTGGGGGCTTTTTTAGTTTATTCATGACAATTTGCTTTTGTATAATGTTAGTAGTAGTAGTAGTATTTATTATATGCATATTTATATTTGTTTTATTAAAAACAAGCTTAAATTTTTCCACCTGTCAGGTTTTAGACCATATGGGGCATAGCACGTGTGTTTGGATATTACCTAGTTTTTTGACCACACTTCGTTATTATTGTTCATTTATTCGCTAGCTGGAAGTTAGTTAAAACTAAGTTTAATTTAATTAAAACTAAATTTAGAAATAGTTTTGGAACAAATCTTTGCGCTTAACAAACAAAATTAAAATAGGGCCCATTATCTCGTCACTGTGTGTTTTCTAGTGCCTATTACAACCACCACGACGTGAACATCTCTTCACAAAATGAGCATGCATAAGGCTTCTCATCTGAGTGAACTATCATGTGTGTTTTTTTAGAATTGGTGCTGATATAAAGCCATGACCACACTGAGTGCAAGTAAACGGCTTCTCTCCATTGTGAATTCGCTCGTGTGACTTCATGTTCGAAGATTGACTGAAACTCTTGTCACAATATGAGCACTTGTACAGTTTTTCTCCAGTGTAATTTTGTTGGTGCCTTTTTAGATGTCGAGCCTTAGTGAAGCTCTTCCCGCACTCCAAACACTCATGATCTCTCTTTTCTTTATGTTTTCTGGTGCAGTTTAAAACTGTCCAGCCATGGATGTTTTGTCTTTGTTCCTTGAGTCTCGAAGTTCCGTTTTTCACCCTCATCATTCAGGTCCTGTTTTTGCTCATTCACCTCCATCTGGTCTGAAATAAAGATCATGTCAGAGAAGGATCAGATTGACCCTGATTTAATAGATTAAAGAGATCCCAAAATTGTCTAAGTATCTGACAGGTGGATTATATTCTCTCAAATATGAGTATAAAGTATTTTGGATAATGGTTCTTAAAGAGCTAGTTCACCTGAAAATGAAAACTCTGAGATCATTTATTTACTCATTCTCCACTTGTTCCAAACTTATTTGAGATTAATTTTTTTTTCCGCTAAACACAAAAAGAAAATATACTGAAGAATGTTGAAATCCGGTAGCTATTAGCCACTTCCACAGAGTAATACTGATAAATATCCAGAAAATATCTGGAATGACTTTACCAGTAATTTTTTTTTTAAATGTGCCGTTCACACAGGCAACAGTTTCATGTTTTTTCCAGAAATGTACTATTCACACACTCCAAAATACCAGTAAATTCTGACATCATTAACCAGAAATGACCTCTAAACAGCTGTAGTTGTAAAGATGAAGGTCAGTCTTTTGTGGATGACTTTTCTTTAAATCTTTATCATTAATACAGCTGATGTTGTCCCAGAAACAAACCAAAATACTGAACTACAGGAGAAATATATTGTCGCTAACATCTGAAGTCAGAGACGCTACCTGCAGCTAAAAAACTGTTGTCTACACATTTGACTAAGATGCACAGAGATCTGTGTGATGAACAATGACAATTCTGTGGGTATATGGGATACTGTGAACAACTTAGATGAAGAGATGTGGAGGAACACTTTAACATGTGGAAAGCTATGATGTGCTGCTGCTTGTGAGACCCTCTTTGAAACGAAAGACTGACTCTACCCTTCAGGCTCAATGCTTGCAGGAGAACTCACAGCAGTTTATCATAAGTGGCGTTGAAGTCAGAATTATTAGCCCTCCTGTTAAACTTGAATTCTTTTATATTATTCCCCAAAAGGGAACAACTTTTTAAACACATTTCTAAACGTAATAGTTTTAATAACTAATTTCTAATAACTGATTTCTCTGCCATGATGACAGTATGTAATATTTTACTAGATATTTTTTTAAGATACTAGTATTCAGTTTAAAGTGCAATTTAAAAGCTTAACTATGTTGTTGAAAATCATTATGAAAATTTTCCATCTGTGTTCACACAGAGCAGAACAGGATTTGCTGGTAATGTTACAAATTTTCTTTCCAGAAAATTGGCAAGATGAATTTACCAGTGTTTTTAAAAAGGTCTGTTCCCACATGAAGTGAAAGGATGTGTGAAAGGCTATAGACTCATTTTCTACTATGGGTGTCAATGGCTAATGGTTTCCAACATTCTTTAAAATATCTTCCTTTGTGTTCAGTAGAAGAAAGAAACCTTTAGGCATAGATAAACCTTTTATGTATGTTTTTCTTCAGTAGTACATGAAGAAAATTATTAAAGCTGAAAGTGTGGTAAATTCATATAATGCAAGTAGAAGTGGGCGATAAAGCCTCAGAATTATATAATGTTGTTTTAAAAATACAAGCAAGATCAATATTTCTGATTATACAGTATAGAAAAAAGGAACAGTGCTACGTTTAGCAGCATATATTAGTGCCAATACTTATTCCATGAATGTACAATAGAGTTTATAGTAATATACAGGGCAACAATCTGTTTAATTGTAGTATAGTTGTTTGTTAGTATTAAATATTTGTGTCTGTGTTGTTTTTCTTCCTTGTAAATTTAATACAAGCCTAAAGGCATAAAATGTCGTGCTGATTATCAGTCTAAAATAGCATTAAATAAGACCAGAACACACTGTATGAAAAGGTACACTACAGACAATATTCAGCAAATATTCCTGAATTCAAACTTATGTTCATTGAGTTCTTGTGTTGACCAGCATTAACAAGAAAACACGTTTTGTTAAACATAATGTTACCTGTGAAACATCGCGTATATCTGAAGAACCAGTCACTGGGTTTTTGATAGATTGTGAGGTAAACACTATTTCATTTTTGTTTAAATTCGCTTATATGAATCAGTAATAAAGAATCAAGAAAGGACACCAACCTGTTTGTTCTTCAGCATCTTCATGATCCATTCTGGAGGGTTCTGGATCTCTCAGATCATCAGTCTGCTCTTCAACAAAATCTGACTTCACCATTGAAATGGTTGGAGTTATTTTTCTTGTAGTACAAAATGAAAATTCTATAAAAAAAATTATGATGGAATACATAAGACATGGCTATTTGGCAAATGGACAGATGTCAAGACAATGTAAAAAAAACTTAAAATTTTGTAAACTCAAACTAAGGAAATTGATTTATTCTGACAAATTATGTTTGGTCTCTTTTAACTTTGCTATTTTCATTCATTCATTCATTTTCTTTTTGGCTTAGTCCCTTTATTAATCTGGGGTCACCACAGCGGAATGATCCGGTAACTTATCCAGATTATGTTTTACGCAGCAGATGTCCTTCCAGCTGCAACCCATCACAGGGAAACATCCATACACACTCACACTCATACACTATGGTAAATTTTAGCATACCCAATTCACCTGTACCACATGCCTTTGGACTTGTGGGGGAAACCAGAGCACCCGGAGGAAACCCACACGAACACGGGGAGAACATGCAAACTCCACACAGAAATGCTCAAACCAGCGACCTTCTTGCTGTGAGGCTAACGAGCTACCCACTGCATCGCCCACTTTGCTATTTTCCACATCTTAATTAAATTGCTATCAATTACACAATAAAATACTTGAGACTCGACACTATCTTGTTACCAAGCTCAACTAATCTGTAGCTCATGAATAAAACTAAACTAAAGCACACCCTCAGTGTAGCAGTTTGTTTGTAATTAACTGTAAAATTTATGATAATTACTTCCACACCAAATTTGGAGACAATAAACAGCTTTTTTTATTTTATTTTGCTTCAATATAATTATGAGACCGCACAGATATCAACTTACAAATCACCAATAAATAAGTGAAACTAAATCACCAATAAATATCAGATGCCAAAATTAAAAACAAAATGTACAAAACAACAACAAAAACATCTGTTTGGTTACATGAAGCACTGAACGTTGAATTAATTATTTTAAAAGAAATGCTCTCTACTAAGTACATTATTAGGCTACAGTACACTAAATCTCCCCACATTTTTATATCATTTATATAGGCCTAATTACGTTAATACGTGAATAAATATCACACTAACAATGGGTTCTGTAATTATTAGCAAATGGGGTCTTTCGGAACTTCATCTAGAGGGCGCTAAACAGCTTCGAAAACTAAAACCAAATCTAGCTTACATTTTCAGTTTGTTTATTAATATTTTCCTATGTCTATGAGTCTATGATTGGTTAAATACTGTTACCAATCAGAACTAAATATAATGACCATCATTAAATAAATACACAATTAAATGTCATAAATATTATCCAGTAATGTAGGTAATCAAGAACAAGTGCTTCTAGTTCTCAGAGCATTTAACCAAACAGATCAACTTTTGCTCGTCAAAAATGTTCTTGAATATGACATGAAAACTAAACCAAACTTCAGACATGGAGGACAGCAGTGCCAAAACAATATATTTTCTTTATGTGTTTCTTGTTTATTATGAAAAATCACCAAACTCCTTAATTAACGAGGTAAAGTTTTATTTCGTCCCTCTTAATACTGAAACAGCTTGACACTTTTTTGTGAAATATCAATTATAACATAAACAAATGAACTTACAAAGTAGAATTCAGTGCATTTTCATCATCCCTAAAATATCTTGTTTTCCACGATGATTCTTGTCAAACATTTGAAGACATCCACCGAAATCCTTCATAGATTCATCGATTAATATTAAACACGACTCGAAGTGAAAACCCCAACAAATTTTCATCACGTTTCGCAGCACCCTGCGTCCTCTTCGGCGCATGCGCTGAACACTGCTAATCATCACAAGTTATGCTAAAATATCCTAAAAAAGAAAGCTAAAGTAGCCTAAGTCAGAAGAGCCTTTTATTATAATTATTATTTGTGTTGCAGACCTCACTCTGGAGGTCTTTAAAATGAATAAAAACAGAGAGAAACAGAGAGTTTGTCTTCAGCTGTGCTGTCCTCTTTGTTGACTTTAATCACACATATAGTAGCATTAAAAGCCATAAAATCTCAGATATTATATTTATAATAATTTATCCAAATGTAATGTGTGTCAATTACACAAACATATAACAACAACATTACCACATGCTAACAGCAGATTATCATTTAAAACTCAGTTCTATCACAAACAACAGAAATGACGTCAGATAATTTACACACACATATACTGTACAATTACAGTATTTCATCTATATTGTAGTTTTTTACTAACCTTTAAATAAAACCTGAATTTACTAACCTGAATTAAAACAGAGAAAAGGAGAGTTTGTCTTTACCTGTGCTGTCTTTTTTGTTGACTGAAGACAAGCTGTGATTGTCGCGACAACACTTTCTTTCAACTGCCACCAGTATTTAGAAAAATTCAACTTTGTGTTCTTTTTAAAGATACAATGTTAAAACCATTATAAAGTAATGAAACTACATATATACACTTAGGAATACACACAACTGAGTAGTAAATTACACATGTTTAATTTAAGCTTCTTGTGAGCTAAAACTCATGTGGGTCAGATTTGTAAATAGCTACTTTTAAATACACAATTGAAAATTGTATTCTGATATAAGTTTTACATGAATTGTCCCTCATTTAATGGCTGTTTTATATGTGGACTGACCATTTTCCAGCATCCCTCTTCTCATAGTTTATCAACAGTAAAATTAATAAATAAATGTGTTTCACCTAATTTACTGAACTCTTTTGTAAATTGGCACATTAAGCCAGTTTCACAGGTGTCATCAACATGCTTAGAATTTTTACTGCATTAATTTCTTGTCTTTGTTCATTGGCAGAATTGGCCAATTGTGAAAACTAAAGTAAATTAATAAAATAACATATATATATAGCAAGCAGGTCGCTGAGAATGTTGTATGATTTTTCGCAGATGACAAACTTAAAGGTCAGGCCCTGTTACATGTTTTATAAGTGAAAATGTACGTTCCTCTTCGGGAGGGGAACTTTAATGTTGAAAACTTCCACTATGAGGATTTCGTCAGAATCCAATCATCTGAAAGAGTATAAAAACGGGCCAATGAAATGACAATGCATTGGCGGCTTCAGTGTGCATAGCTGTCGACAATGACAATCAATTTGCCCAGCATGTGCTCAGCAACGGCATCCTTTCACTTTCAGAGCCTTTCACAAGCTTCTGAGAGAGTCACTGAGGGTTTCTCCAGCCTGTCTACCTGTCTACTGAGATAGAGAAGCAGCTTCTCCCGGTCCAGAGGCATATGTGCAGTGGCAGATGATTGAGCTGGGTTCTTCTCCCTTGCCTGGCCTCCTTTGGGTCCGGTCCTCCAAAGAGCGGTTTGTATAAGGAAGCAAGTTTGTAGTGCAGCACGTCTTTTTCAAGATGTTGTTCCGGCTGTGCGTTTCTGGATGTGGTGGTTCCCTGTCCCCGGATGATGGGCACGAGCACTGTGTGGCATATCTGGGGGTCCAGCATGTTAATGCAGTGCTCGCTGGCAGTGCATGCCGTCATTGCGATGTCATGTCTGTTGTGCAGCTAACATCGTGGCTCGCTCTTGCAAAAGGGCGACCAACCCCAGTTGTCCCCCGCTCTGCATCTGGCACTTGAGCAGATCTGAGGGTTACAGTGGGAGTAAATCCGCCGCCTTTGGGCTCGCGGACCTCTCACTCCTCAGCGCGCTCCATCCAAGCTTCGAGCGAGAGAACCGATCCATCCTCTCAGATGGACATTAGTGGTCCTTCATCTCTGGCTAAACCTGGCAGATATGCACCATGTTGACAAAGTTCACTTTCTTAACTCACCTATTTTCCAGGCTGGCCTGCTCGGCAACTATGTTGGTGAATTCACCCAGGAGATCACGGCGGTGAAGGTGCAATTGGATGCGATGGGTAAAGTCATCTATTGGCGGGACAGTAAGACCGATCCCCCTGCCGAGCCATCCACCTCCACTGCTCCTCGCCGAGGGTGCCCGCCTTCGGCTTCAAGACCTGCTCCGATGTCCTTGTCTGCGCCTCTGGCCAAGCGGCAGCGCCAAGCATCCTGCAGGCGCCCAGCGCCACCCCAGGGCGCCGTTAAGTGCGGTAAACGGACTGCGAAGCGTCCTTGAGATAAGCCATCTCGTGAAGAAGTAACTTGCTCTTTCCCCGGCGACGAGCCGGGCTATTTTAATGCCACTTAATGTCCAAAGAAAGAGCATTTAGAATGATCACATCCGACAGCCGCACCATCAGCACTGGTGCCCCCCAGGGATGTGTTCTCTCCCCACTGCACTTTTCCCTGTACACAAACGACTGCACCGCAAAAGACCCCTCCATTAAGCTCTTGAAGTTTGCGGATGACACTACTGTTATCGGCCTCATCCGGAACGGTGACGAGTTTGCATACAGACAGGAGGTGGAGCGGCTGGCTTTATGGTGCAGATACGACAACCTAGAGCTGAACACGCTCAAAACAGTGGAGATGATAGTGGACTTTAGGTGAAACCTCCCTGCACTCCCCCCACTCACCATCATGAACAGCACTGTGGCTGCAGTAGTCATTCAGGTTCCTGGGCACCACCATCTCTCAGGATCTGAAGTGGGACATTCACATAGACTCCATTGTAAAGAAAGCCCAGCAGAGACTGTACTTCCTTCGTCAGCTGAGGAAGTTCAACCTGCCACAGGAGCTGCTCGTACAGTTCTACTCAGCTGTCATCCAATCCATCCTCTGCACTTTAATCACCGTCTGGTTCAGCTCAGCTGCCAAAACCAACCTCCGTAGACTACAGCGAATAGTCCGGACTGCTGAACGAATCACTGGCACTACCCTTCCTACACTTCAAGAACTGTACTCTTCCAGAGTGAGTAAAAGGGCTCGTAAAATCACTCTGAACGACTCACACCCAGCACACTACCTGTTCGAACTGTTACCGTCTGGTCGGCGCTACAGAGCACCAAGCACAAAAACAGCCAGACACAGGAAAAGTTTCTTTCCTCAGGCCATCTACCTCATGAACAGTTAAATATTCCCCTACTGTGCAATAAACGTGCAATACTTTCTCATATGCACTTGTACACAGCACCTTATAACCTGTATATATACAACATATCTGTACATACAACTCAACATCCAGATCTTTTTGATCTTTTTGACTAACCTGTTTAATGTTTGTTTATTGCCTTTTCTTTTCTTGTATTTAATTTTGTGTTGTCACTTGTCACTTTATGTACACTGGAAGCTTCTGTTGCCAAAACAAATTCCTTGTGTGTGTGAAGCACACTTGGCAATAAAACAATGATTCTGATTCTGATTTATCCCCTTCCCCAGATGTGACAGCTAGAACACTGCCAGTCTGGGACCCTATGTTTTCCAGCTCGCAGGATCGGTGCAATTCGCCAGTGGCTCGTGGAGCGCGAGAGAATGGTCTCCTTTCTCTCCCCCTCCCAGCCCTCCCTCCGGAGTATGGGTGCAAGATGAGAGTGAGTCTCTCGCCTCCTGCTCTCGAGACGTCTGTCTGTGTTTGTCTGTGATCATGCGGATGAAGCCACTTGCGAGGGCTTTGCCTGCCTGGTTAGCATGGGCCAGCCCATCGCAATGGCTAATTCGCACGATCAGACTCATCTACGCGATTCAGTTGGCAAAACGGCCTTCCAAGTTCATGGGTGTGTATTTCACCAGGGTCAGCCCTGTGTCCACCCCTGTCTTGCAAGAGGAGATTGCTGTCGTCCTGGCGAAGGATGCAATGGAGCCGGTCCCTCCAGCTGAGATGGAGAGTGGGTTTTTTCAGCCCGCACTTCATCGTACCCAAAAAGAGCAGTGGGCTACGGACAATCCTAGATCTGCTCGTTTTGAACCGCTGTTCACAGGCTGCGGTTCAGAATGCTCACTCAGAAGCGCATCATCCGATGCGTTCGTCCTTGCGATTGGTTTGCAGCGATAGACCTAAAGGATGCATACTTCCATGTCTCCATACTTCCATGCCACTGGCAGTTTCTACGGTTTTCACCAAACTCGCGGAGGGTGCCCTAGCGCCCATTCGGCTCGCAGGCATCCGCATACTCAATTATCTCAATGACTGGCTGATTTTAACCCACTCGTGCGATCAATTGATTATGCACAGAGAGAGGGTGCTCTGACATCTTGACCTGTTGGGGTTTCAGGTCAACTGAAAGAAAGCTCACCCCTGTGCAAAGCATCTCTTTTCTCGGGTTGGAGCTGGACTCGGTCACCATGACGGCTGGTGCTGAACTGTCTGAGGGACGCGGACCTGCAGGCATTTTCGGTCAGTGACTCGTGCCTGGAATTCAGGCCGGCCTACTCTCACGTTGCCCTGAGACCCCGGCCTGGATATGTGCCCAAGGTTCCTACCACACTGTTTAAGGATTAGGTTGTGAGCCTGCAAGCGGTGCCTGCGGAGGAGGCAGATGCAGCCTTTTCATTGTTGTGTCCTGTTCTCGCTTTGCGGATTTATGTGGACCGCACTCAGAGCTTTAGATCGTCTGAGCAGCTCTTTGTCTGTTATGGTGGTTGGCAGAAGGGAAGCACCGTATCTAAACAGAGGTTAGCCCACTGGATAGTGGATGCCATCTCCCTCGCTTATCAGAGCCAGGGCGAGCTGTGTCCTCCAGGAGTGAAAACGCTCTCCACTCTGACCGTTGCATCCTCTTGGGCGTTAGCACGCGGCACCTCTCTAACAGAAATCTGTAGAGCTGCGGGCTGGGCGACACCTAATACATTTGCAAGATATTACAATCTGCGAGTGGAGCCAGTTTCCTCAAGGATGTTGGGAAACCCTGATGCATGAGGAAATTCAGCTAGGTGTTGTAAAACGCTTGCTGCGCCTTTCTCTCTAACACAGAGATATGTCCGTCTTTCTCACTTTGTCAGTCGAGTTCCTCACTTGGCAAATCCTGCAGAGTTCCTCCGAGGCCCCCAGCACCTGACTAAGCAGAGGATCAGGTGATGGGCCCTTACGTTGTTGGCATGCCCACTGGTCATCCCACGTTCTGGGTATAGTTGCCTGCTATGTGCGATAATCGCTGGCGGTCCCATATGCTCACTCAGCCATGATGTAGTCCCCCCTCCGCAGCGTCCTTCCGATCGGGACTAAACGCTTTCCCAACATACTGTCGTAATTAAAATTCCTAGAAATTAACTAGGTGCATTTTTACGATTTTACGATTTTTATGAAAAAAATGCTTAAATCACCACAGCTGCATAGTGTCAGTACAACTATAAACAAGAATGCTTCAATCATACAACAGAAGTTTGTCCTGATTTGTAAATGTTAAAGCAGGTTTATTTTCTACAGTAACATACAGGGGCAGACCTAACCAATAAGTGAGGTAAGCAGACGCTTAGGGCCCCAGGGAATTAGGGGGCCCCGACCAATGCCAAGAAGCTTATATTATTCATTATTATTGAATTATTGATAATTGATATTTTCCTTTTATACATTTTCTATCATGTGTTGTCAAGTCTGTCTATAACTGTCAAGATTTTAACATTATTACTTCTCTTCAAAACTGGGGGCCGTCATGAATAATGGAACATTAGTGTGTGAATGCTTTAAGCCAGATTTTTTAACATGCACTTTATTTTCCAAAAATGCTAGGGCCCCATACCTGGAATTGCTTAGGGCCCCCAAATCACTAAGTCTGCCCCTGGTATCATAACAGACAGGGCCGGACCGTGGCATAGGCAGTAAATGCTAAGGGTGCCATACATCCAGAGGGGCACCAGAAATACTGTAGAGGAAGAAAAAAAGTGTAACTTTTAAAACTATTATGACTTTTATTATGGTCTCGGAAAACCATAAATGCATTTAGGAGTATTGAGTAAACAGCAATGTATGTTTTTCCTAATAAATGTGTTTCTGTGAAGTTAAGGCAAAATCTAGTGGTTGATGTTGGTAGCGGAAGAGTATTGCCTTCAGTTTTGGTCAGTTTTTGGTCAGCGTATTTTACTAAAGTTAATCTCATCAAAACAAAGTCACAAAATTATTACAGATAATATATTAAAATATTACAGATACTCTGAAAGGGCTCGTGCACACCTCAGAGTATGTTAAAAATTCGGGAGGGTGCACTGCTTTCAAGCCAACCAGCACTATGTTGCAGTCCATGACGCCATCCGATTTGTACCCCAAAAATGAATCCCTTAACATCTAACAACACACGCAGGACAGCGACTCAGAGGTGGAGTTTAAATCTTCCCACTGAGGTACACCTAATTTTTTTTAACGTATTATGGTAGGCCTAATTTGCACGTTGTGTCACGTTGTGTCAAAACGTGCACGATAATTTTCAAATATGCAATAATAATAATAATAAAGGCTACTTTGATGTCCCCTTTTCCGAATAATTAGACCTGCTACACGGTGGTCTTTTTTTTTTTTTTTTTGATGGGTCAAAAAGCTCAACATGTCAAAACATCCAAAACTGTCTGGATTGCAGGGGAGGGAAAAAAAGATGAGAAAATCATGACAAAGACAGAGGTAATGTTGTGATAAAGATGACTATTTTGCTGTATCTGAATGATGATTGATACATACAGCACCATATGTTTACTTGTATGGTAAACCAGCACAGCATATAAAACTTGCACATCTCTCTCTCTCTCTCTCTCTGTGTGTGTGTGTGTGTGTGTGTGTGTGTGTGTGTGTGTGTGTGTGT
>CAIGQZ010033112.1:3304691-3332303 GCA_903798205.1 Danio tinwini
TGTGTGTGTGTGTGTGTGTGTGTGTGTGTGTGTGTGTGTGTGTGTGTTTGACCGTGCACAGTGGACTTTGTAATGGCATTTGTGTGTGGCTCATTCATCATTTCCGAAAGGCTGAATAAACTCACATCAAATATCCATTTAGAAACATCTGAAGTCTTAACTTTGGTATTTGTTACTGCTTCATCATTGCCATTGTGCTGTGTTGATCTGATATCTAAACGCTAGGTATTGTTATCCGAAGTGACATGGCCAAACAGTGGTTGCAGAGAACTTACTTTAAGTGGTAGGTTGCACAGGCTCAAAACAGCTAAAATTCCTTCTGATCCAAAAATAGACATTTTCAGCCGGGTATAATAAATGATCTGATGGGTATTTTGAGCTAAACTACACAGTTGCATTATGGAGACAACAAACACTTGTTTTATATCTTGTAAAAAGAGGCATAATAGGAGCCCTTTAAATGTGTCTGAGGCCAGCGACAGGATTTATAGAAGGAAGTTCATCTGTGCCTGGAATCAAATGGCCCCCTTTATTTAGCACACTAGGACAAACATGTGCTAGTCAAGTATGGGCAAGGGAAGAGCTTAAAAAAACACACTCCTGCCCTAGCACATGTGATGGACATGTGTTGTCATTTGTCTCTGCAGCTGTTGGGACAACACCTCATATCCAAACCCCCCGTGCCAGAGAGTGTTTGGGACATTTAGGAGTCACAAGCAGCCAAACAAGTAGCTGTAATGGAGTCTCGGCTGTCGAAACAGATCCAGTGCTCTGTGTGTTTGGGAGACTTTACAGATCCAGTAAGCCTGCTCTGCGACCACACGTTCTGCCGACAGTGTATCAGCAATCATTCCCAAAGCAGCCGATTAAGACTCTGTCCAGAATGCAGAAGACCCTACACCATGTGGGACCTTCGTTCCAACCGAGTCCTGAGGAATATGGTGAATGCCGTAAGGGAACACTTGAGCGAGCAACAGGCGCTCCAGGACATGACTGTAGGAGCTTCTGGAGTGGACCCCATGAGAGTGTTTGAGGAACCGGAGAAGCTGGTGTGTTCAGAACACCAGGAGAGACTCAAGCTGTTCTGCGAGACGGATCAGAAACTGGTGTGTTTGATCTGTAGGGATGGCGAGAAGCACCAAGGACACATGTTTAAACCTGTGGAGGAAGCAGCGGAGCCAAGAAAGGTCAGTGAGGACTGAAAAACATTACAAACTGACTAAGATGCGTTCAGGAGGTTAATGCTACTCAGATTGCAGGTCACTTCCAGGTCAGGAAAAGGAAAGCCCCAGAAGTTCAGTTGGTTTCTATTTTGGATGCATCTAATTTCACATGCATATACAAGTTGAAGCAATGAGATCACCAACTGTACAGTTCATCCTACACTCTCAGAAATAAAGGTATGCAATCTGTCTCTGGGGTGGTACATTTTCAAAAGGTACAAATTTGTACCTAAAAGGTCCATATTAATACCTTAAGGGTACATATTAGTACCTAAAAACTACAAAAGTGTTCCTCTTAAAATTTGTAGGTACTAATATATACTTTTGAGGTACCAATATGGACCCTTCAAACACAAATGTGTTCCTTTTGAAAAAGTACCACCTCAGTGACAGCTTGCATACATTTATTTCTGAGAGTGTAGAATCAGAAATATAGTTACATTATCAGAGATACTTTAAAACAGAGAATCGGAGGAATTAAGGAAAAGTGAAAGCAGCATTTGTTTCTGTTAACACTTTAAAATACTTCTTCATTAGTTATTTGTTTTGCTTGTTAGTTAATGCACTGTGATTTAAACTTAAAATTCATTAACTAATGTTAACAAAGATGAATAAATACTGTAAAAAATGCATTGTTCATTGTTTGTTCACATGAGTAAATACATTAACTAACATTAACCAAAAGACCATAAGACTATCTCGCAATTCAGAATGAGGTCAAGCAATAAAAATGAGGGTTTGAGGCTCATTTAGGATGGGTAAATGGTGAGTATTTTTTTTTCGTTTTTGCATGATCTCCTAAATAAAAAAAAGACTAGCTAAAAAAAAATTAAACGTACAAAAAGTTCATTAAAAATGCTCAATAGACATATTCCATTTGTTACAGTATGTTATACACTGTCAAAAAAAAGTTGAGTTAACTTAAAATTTTAAAGCAACCGGCTGCAAAGAAATTTTGAGTTTATTAAACTTCAGTGGTTGAAGTTGTGCCAAATTATTTTTTTTAAGTTGACTGAAAAGGCTGGTTTAAGTCAAATATGCTTAGTGGAATAATTTGGCACAACTTCAAACACTGAAGCTTAATAAACTCATAATTTCTTTGCAGCTGGTTGCTTTAAATTTTTAAGTTAACTCAACTTTTTATATTTCGAAGATATGGAGAAATAAAAATTTAAAGTCTCTTCAACTGAATATTTTACTTTCATTTAACAAACAGTACCAAACATGCAGCTGAATCATTTTTATGAGTAAATTCAACTCTGAGCTCAGAAATATGTCCACCTAACTTACAATTTTAAACTGAGTTAACTATTTGTAAGTTGGATTTTTTACAGTATAAAGATTTCATATGAAACATTTTATAATGGAGCAGATTTTCACATAAGAACAATTTTAATTGGTTAAATTGGAATTTAAGTGAAATAAAGGGCTTTTGTTGTTGTTGTGTTGTGTTGTTTATTACCAAGTCACACTTCAGAAAAGTTTATTCATGCTTTGGTAAACAGAGGGACAAAGTTTCAGTTTTGCATTACTTGGTTATTAAATTATTACAAGAATGTTAAAGCACTGTACAGTAAGACCTCAATCATAAAAACAAGAAACCCTAAAAACAATAATCCCTAGTGTTAACATATGTAAAATATTGTAGAGTAGTTGTTACAATTTTCAAATGCATTATTTTACATGCGATACTTAAAGTGCTGTGTGAAGTTTGCTGTAGATCTCTAGGAGTGAAATTGAGAAAGCTATTTTGAGAAATACCTGAAATCCGAAATCCTTGTGTGTTGTAGAACTTAATGTTGGAGCCTCTGAGTTTCCTGTCGAAGGAGAATGAAGAACTGCAGGCTCTTGTCAAGAAACAGACTAAAGAGATCTCTAAAACTGAGGTGAGAAATACAGGTCACACCTAAGAGTGAACAATCATGCAGTCCATCTAACGACTCCATAACGTCCCACAGAAGTTCACTACTCTCAATGACTCTTGTTTTGTCAGGAAAGGTCCCGGCAGCTCTCTGCACACATCTCTGCTCAGTTTGAGGAGATGCATCAGTTCCTGAGGAAAAAGGAGGAGGAAGTGAAGAAAACGTTGGAGAAAGAGGAGAAGGATTTGATAGAAAGGATGAAAATAAACAGAGCAGAAATAGAAGAGAAGCTGAATGATGGACGAGAGAAGGAAGGGATTCTGCACTCAGTCTTTGACACTGATCAGCCAGATGGATTTCTGCAGGTTTCATTCAAATATTTGTATTCAGCACAGTTACAATTTTGGATTCTAACAACTTTAGGCCAGGAATTAAAAGTTCTTCTGATTTCTGCAGATTATTTATTTACAGATGTAAATGTGTGTAAATATATATTTACTAAACTATTTTATATTCCAATTAATAAGCTTAAGTAGGAGAGAGCGGGGCACAAAGTAACGCGGGGTAAAATGTAACACAGAGTTTTAAGGTATTTGCTCAGGGTTAACCATGGCATGCTTCTAAGGTATTCACCAGTGTCGGCAGATGTCTTCCTGCCAATTATTGAAAAAGTTCAGCAAAATTTGGATGAGAAACACGAGAAACAATTTTTGCAGCATAAAAGTATTTTTTATCACAGTTGATTTTTTTTTTTTATCTGTGACAGTATGAACGTAAAATTGTATATTGTTGTGATATCTATCTTCTATGCTAAAAGATTAAATGATTTTGAAAGATATAAAACACACACAGCGACTGCTAGCCAGTTTTGAGGAAAACACAACACACACTGTTAAAAAAAATCTGTTAAATTTAAAGAAAAATACCGGCAGTTGTGGTTGCCAGAATTTTTCAGTAAAAAATACAGAAGTTTGTAGAACTGTTAAAATTTACAGAAAATAACTGTATTTCATGAATTGATACAATGTTCAGTTCACAAAACATAGCTTAGCCTTAGTGCATAAAAACATAAAGTCTTTTAATGGACTAAAATGTTCATGTGTGCTTACAATTAGTAAACAGATTTTAACTGCATTAGTAACTACACAGTTACATTTAAACAAAAGAAGATGAAGCATATCATCAAATTCTTGTAGTTTATCTTGGACTTGTACCCAGATGCTACTATCCTCCACAATGGTGACACAAAAACGTTTTACAGTATTTTGCAATTTTTTTTCTTGAATTTACGGTAAAATACCAGCAGCTGTGATTGCCAGTAATCTTCTGTTTTTAACATTTTACAGTCGTAAATTCAATCTACAGAATATTTCCGTTAAAAATACATTCCACAGTCTGTATTTTTTATCGAACACATTTAACCCTTTAAATCCCAGAGCAAACTCCTCACTAGTGTCCTCACTACAGAGGGTTGAACACTCAGACAGTGATGAAGTTAATGAGATAATTAAGTGTCTAATTAAAGGAGGATTGAGAATTATTGATGAACAACTGTTAACAAGCAGAATCACTGAAGGAAAGAAAACACAAATTACAGCCAAAACCAAAGATAAAATCAACTGAGAATAAAACTCTAAATAGAATAATAATTAATAATAAAAATAAAACAAATAACACAATAAAAATGTCATTTCTCAAGATCTTAGCAGAGATCATTAAACAACTCCACAAACATCAGGAGCTTCACTTATTATTGACCTTTGATTTTATTTCTGTCACATGAACAAAAACTCTTAATGAAGTTTCTGTTGCTTGTTTGAAGTCACCATGATGGAGGACAGAGTCTGCTTTAGTTGGGCTCTTCAACTATTTGTTCTGCCACTAGATTTATTTAGGCTGCTATAATTAATTATGTTAATCACTCTATTTATATAGCATGAAAAGTCAAAAGAAAAAACACAATAATAAGTCTGATAAGATTAACTATAATATCAAAACAACCCTCACCTGCTTGTGCACTCATTGAATATCTTGTTAGTTAAAAGTGAGAACTGAATAACACATGTAAATGAAACCACTTGTCCTACAGCAGCCAGTAACTATTTACCAAATCTAAATACACCATTTGCAATGAGGATGTTTGATCTATGGCAAATCTTAAAAACACACAGACATCAACAATTGGTCTTTGAATCTCAATAATGGTGACAAATAAAAATTAAAAATCAACCCAGAACAATAAAAACAATCTACTGAATATTACACCCGAAGAACAAGATAAAATAAAGGAAAAGAAAGAGATTGTAAGAACTTTAAGCTGCATAATATATTCTTGCTGCAATGCATGCTGGGATTTTTGTACTATGCTGGCACCCAGCATGCATTGCAACCTGAATGAATTAAGCAGCTTTTTTTTTAGCAATCATGGTTGAGGTTCATATCCTGATTCTTGATGTCTGTGTCTCATAATGTGCAGCTGAAGATCTCAAGGTTTTATGCATGAAACTAATTACATTTTAATTTCTTATTAATTCCTCAATTGTTTGTTGAACCTCCACAGGAGTCTTTAACATATCCCAAACAATATCAAATAAAACTATTTTCTATGGCTGAATTTATAAAATACTAGAAATTATGTCTGAAATGATTAAGTACACAGTATAGCTTCTCGTTGCCTTTCTTGCTATAACTGATGAGTTTCAGAAACAGTTATAACAGCCAGAGAAACATTAGGATAGAAAAGTAAAGGTTCAAGAGCAGCCTCTGATCTCCATGATGGTGAGGTCAAATGAAATGTTTTCAATAAAAAAATAAACCTGTTAATTATCAAATATTCTTGCAGATATGAGAGAATTGAAGTCAAACTGTAATCAGTGAAGCTGCTAATGCTGTTATTAATGGAGTTGTTTAATCCTCTGTATTAATTCAGTTGGTTTGGTGTGAGGCTGTAGTTTTATTTCTTCTTCTTTCCCTCAGTGAAAGTTAGAGTTAGAGTTAGCAGCAGGTGTCCATCAGTGTCTGAATTCAGTCATTTGTGGTCATTCACTCTGTCTAGTGGACTAAACTAATTGACTAATTTAGGGACTATGAATGAGGGTGTGTGGTGAGATTTTAGACACTCTGATTAGTTTCTGGAAAACAAAAGTTTGATCTGTTACAGCTATTTTTCGTATTTTGTACAGAAATGAGCATTTAATCATTTAACAGGTTTTCACTGTAGATTGTACAGACTTTTACTGTTAAAATCAGACATTTTTTACAGTGCAGCGAGGTTAGTTGTAACAGGGTGTTACAATTAAGCCACACACTGTTGGACACCAATTAAACTAACAAAATATTTTTTGAATTTTAGTGTAGTGTTAAAAACTTTTTTTTTTTTTAAATGTTGTTAATAGAATTTTTTATAGACAAAAAATATATTTAATTGCTAAAACTACAAATAAATGCATTGTATTATAAAGGATAATAATCCAAATAAATTCAAATATGTTTATCTAATGAATAAATAAGTAAATAAACATACTGTGCTATGTAGAATAAAAAAGAAATGAGCTAATTACTGAGGAAATATAGCTACTATTTAAAGTAAACTGGATTTAAATTAATTGTGTGAAATCTGCCTTTATACGCATGTGTTAAAACTAACCCCCTGTCTGTTACAACTTGCCCTACAGGTAAATAGTAAACATTTATACTTCTAGCACTTTTGGCAATACTGCACAGAAACCACAGGTTCAGGGATCATAATTCCAGTGCTCATTTGTAGGAGAGGCTTATGTGTTGTTGGTAAAAAAAATATGGTTTGTCTAACCCTATTACTTTGTTAATTATTTGACCAAAACCAAAAAGTGTTACTTTGTGCCCCGCTCTCCCCTACATTCACGTCCTCATCTGATAGCCTTAGTCCTCTCAATGACTTCAAGCTTTTCAACACAAAAAGCATCACTAGACAACTAAAATGACATTTAGTAATGTTCAAAACAAGACCTTAAATCATAAAGACATGTTTTTCTGTAGCTTGTCATGCCCTTTTTTTACAAAAAAAATATATATATAATAATAATAATAATAAAAAAAAATATATATATATCAATAGCAGCACTAGCAATAGTTTCATTCTGTCTGTAAAACAAAATCAGGTTTATTTATCTTTAGAATTAAATAAATTTTATTTAATTCACACTTTCACTGAGTGTAAATCTAAGGTCAACGTTTATTCCCTGAGTTTATTGATGTTAATTTGAGACTCCCTTTGGCTTTTTTTAATCCACTTTGCTTTTTATTATGTTCTCTCTCTGCTGGTTTACTAATGGACTGTATTATGTTAAACTTAAACAACAATATTTTATCCTTCTTAATGATTGAATGGTGCTCGTACACTGTGAAAGAAATCTGCCAAAAAATACCAGTCCAATCTTACAAGAGAGATGTAATTATTTTAACTATTGTCAGAAAAGTGATTAATTTGTATGAAATCAAAAGACTTCAATATAATGAAAACACACAGTTTTGTAAAAATAAAAATCTTTTAAAATGTTGTCAACTTAAAAAAATCAATCAATAAATATCCAATTCCAAGCGAGGTTTAATTTAAAAAGAAAAATGTACTGATAATTTTCTGGCTGGACATCTGTTTTTCAATCGTTTTATTCTTCTGTAGTTGTACTCGTATGGCACGTATAGGCCTTAAGAGAACTGCACATAAAATCATCAGGTCATGTTTGGCTCACTGGCTAGTGCTGTTCTAGCGGCTGTGCTTAAGTTCGCTTGTAAATATCATTAGATTGTTGAACCTGTGACAAATACAGCCTCCCTTCAGTCGGGTCAATCTAAATAAATGCTGGCAGTGCTTTAGCTGCATGTTTATCTGAGATCTACTCCAGGCTTTCTTTAGCCAAACACACACCTTTTCCTTAGCACAACAACAACTGACTCACAGACACAGCCTTAGATTAACTGTTCACTTGTTTTAAACAATTTTGGTTTTATTTATTTTTCAGGTACTGTCGCCTCACAGCAAGGTCACTGGTTCGAGTCCTGTTTGGGCCAGTTAGCATTCTGTGTGGAGTTTGCATGTTCTCCCCGTGTTCGCATGGGTTTCCTCAGGATGCTCGGGTTTCCCCCACAAGTCTAAAGACAAACGCTATAGGTGAATTGAATAAACTAAATTGGCCATAGTGTATGTGTGTGATTGAGTGCGTATGGGTGTTTCCCAGTGATGGGTTGCAGATAGAAGGGCATCCGCTCTGTTCAAAAATGTGCTGGATAAGTTGGCGGTTCATTCCGCTGTGGCGACTTCTGATTAATAAAGGCACTAAAAGAAAATGAGTAAATTACTTAATTCAACACATTAATTTTGTAAGATCTGGGATAGTTGTTTTATGTTGTAGGCCTATGTAGTATACAAGCATTTAAACTCTCTCTTGACCAGGAAAAAAATTGTCTGTATTTTTTTCCCTCTGTCCCTATAAATTCTCCCTCATCAGGTCACGCGTACATTTAGAACTTAAGCTGTAACTTTCCAAAGCAATCTCATGATACAGGTCTGGCCTGCCTTTAATCTCTGGATTTATTTACCTCCCTTGGAAACACCAGACACACCTCACTCTTCTCTCTTTTAGCACAGGGATTTTCTCTGCGCTATTCCAGGGATTTCAAGAGCACTTTTATTGGATTACCTGTCAGAGCGAATTACACTGCGCCCAACTTGACAGCAAATTGTGGGACGTGGTGTAGAAGGATTGCCGGGACTGGTGAAGAGATTTAGCGTAGTTGTTGTTGTGCTGGCTGAATGTGGTTTTGTGTCAGTGGAGTGAATCTGATCAAATTGCAAATAAAACCATCATACACATCAAAATCTCTTCTGGAGATAGATATCATTGAACACATGTTTCCATCTACCGACACTGTAAAAAACAAACAAAAAATCTCAACTCAAAATTTTAAGGCAACAAACTTCAAGAATTTTTAAGTTTTTCAACTTCCAAACCAATTACTTCACTTGACTCGATTTAAGTTGAGTAAACTCAAAAATGTCCTGAATTTTGTTGTCAACTTTTTTTTATTGCATATACTTATGTGACTATAGCAACACTTAATGGAAATTTGCAAGGTGTGCATACATTTTTAAAATGCGCATAGAAAGCAGATGGTTTTTATCCAAAGAGAAACACACTTACCAAATAAATTCCAGCATGCGCATCAAAAGTCATGCTGTTTTATTTAAGACATCATATGATAACAAAAATGGCTGTTATTGGACAGCATTAATGGACAAACCAGCAGATTGATCACATTGTAAAATATCTTGGTAACACAACAACAGTAAATGAATAATGATGTTTTATTATGTAAATTAAACATTACTTTATTATGAATTAATGATGAGTTAATGCATATGCTAATCATGAACTAACTTTAACTACAGCATGAGTCACATGAGTTCATGTGTGAATGGCTACCTTAATTACTTGTTAGTACATGATTGTTTGTTAAGTAATGTATTGATTGCCACATTAGTTTATGCTTAATTTAACCCTCATGAACTCCTGATTTGTTAATGTATAATCATATCATGACTTTACTTGGAGGGGCACATCATCATTAATCCATTTTTAACTACTCATGAACTTCTTATGCACGTTCATCTAGTGCATTTACACTTAACAACAATAGAAAAGTGTTCTGTCGCCATCCACATGAACAGTGTAAACACAGGAGTTCATGAGTAGTTAAGGATGAGTTAATGATAATGTGGCCCTCCAAGTGAAATCATGACATAATCATATATTAACAGCTCATGAGTTCATGTTGGTTACATTTAGCTTAAACTTAAATGATAATTAATACATTATTTAAACAACATGTACTAACAATTAATTAAGGTAGCTGTTATCCACACATGAACTCATGTGACTCATGTTGTAGTTAAAGTTAGTTCATGATTAGCGTATGCATTAACTCATCATTAATTCATAATAGTAATGTTTAATTTACATATTAATACATCATTATTTGTGTACTGTTATTGTAAAGTGTTACAAATATCTTTAATATTGTTTTGGTCATTCTAAAATCCCTTAAAGTCCATCTTCAAAGTGCTTTGGTATTATCGTCTTCCAGAACTTTCTTGAGTTGCTTCGCTCCCAAAGATTGTCTGACACCTCCAAAAGGTGCAAATAATGTATTATAAAAGAAGAAAGGCCCACCGTTGTCAGGAACAGGGCTAGAACCCGGGTCTAAAAAAAAGGAGAAAATGAAAAATTACGACATCTAGTGGATAAGACATTACAAAAGAACTAAAATAAGAAAAGAAAAAAAAAGGCAAAACCCTGACAGATCCCCCCCCTCTAGGAACGGCTCCTGACGTTCTTCCCTAAAGACTTGAGAGCGTAAAAGTCTCGAATCAACTTTGGGTCCAAAATGTCCTTGGCAGGAACCCAGGAACGCTCCTCAGGGCCGTATCCTTCCCAGTCTACAAGATACTGCCGGGTTCTATGAACTTGGCGTACATCCAGAATCCGGCGGACTGTGTAGACTGGTTGTCCTCCAAAGGACCGTGGAGGGGGAGGTTTGCCTGCCACAGAGAAAGGAGAGGAAAGAACTGGTTTAAGTAATGACACATGGAAGGTAGGGTTTATTTTTAATGATTTGGGTAAGTATAGTTTGTAAGTGACAGGGTTTACTTTCCTTGCAACCTTAAAGGGGCCAATGAACTTTTGGGAAAGTTTTCTTGAGTCCACTCGAAGGGGAATATTCCTGGTAGACAGCCAAACTCTTTGGCCAGAACGAAGAGTTGGAGCTGGCCTGCGTCTGCGGTTAGCCTGATGTTGGTATTGTTGGGAAACCTTTAGGAGCTTGAGACGAGCCTTTCTCCAGGTTTGACGGCAGCGTCTGATGAACTGGAGAGCTGAGGGAACTGCAACTTCGACTTCCTGTTCAGGAAATAGTGGCAGGGAAAACCCAAATTGGCACTCGAAAGGGGACATACCAGTAGCCGAAGAACAGAGGGTGTTATGTGCATATTCGGCCCATATGATGAAACGAGACCAAGCAGTAGGGTTGTTAGCAGCCATGCATCTCAGGGTGGTCTCAAGGTCCTGATTAAGCCTCTCTGTTTGACCATTCGACTCTGGGTGGAAGCCTGAGGAAAGACTTGCGGTGGCCCCTATGGATTGACAAAAGGCTTGCCAAAATCTGGAGGAGAATTGAGGTCCTCGATCTGAAACATCATCCTGGGGAATACCAAAGACTCGAAAAACATGGTTGATGACTAATTCAGCAGTCTCTTTAGCAGTGGGGAGTTTGGGCAGGGGAATGAATCTAGCGGCTTTGGAAAATCTGTCCACGATGACTAATATTGTGGTGTTTCTCTGGGATGGAGGAAGTCCTGTGATAAAGTCCATGGATATATGTGACCAGGGCCTGTGGGGTATGGGCAGTGGATGCAGAAGTCCCTGAGGTGCACAATGGGAACTTTTGCTCTGGTTGCAGGTGGGGCAAGCTTTGACGTACATGGTGACATCTTCCTTAATAGTTGGCCACCAGAACCGTCTCTGCAGAAACTCAAACGTACGGGCTGGCCCTGGGTGACAAGTAAGTTGGGAAGAGTGTCCCCATTGGAGGACTTTGGAGCGAACAGCTTTGGGGACGTACAAACAGTCAGTAGGGCCTCCTCCTGGGTCAGGGTCTTTAGATTGGGCTTTCCTTACAAGACCCTCTAGATCCCACCTAATGGGGGCAATAATCTTAGAGGTGGGAACAATAGATTTCTTGCAATCTTCTAGAGGGGATTTTGCATATGCTCGGGACAAGGCGTCTGGTTTTAGGTTTTTTGAGCCTGGGCGGTAGGTGAGGGTAAAATGAAACCGGTTGAAAAATAAAGACCACCTGGCTTGGCGAGGGTTGAGTCGCTTCACCTGTTGAACATACTCAAGATTCTTATGATCAGTGAGAACTTGAAATGGGTATTTGGCTCCCTCCAGCCAGTGCCTCCATTCCTCGAGAGCTAGCTTCACTGCAAGTAACTCCCTATCACCCACGTGGTAGTTTCTCTCAGTGGGAGTGAGACGATGAGACAAATACAAACTTATTCAGCATGTCTCGAAGAACATCATTGATGAGGGCTTGAAACACCGGAGGAGCATTCGTGAGACCAAAGGGCATCATTAGATATTCGTAGTGCCCTGTGGGCGTGTTGAAGGCGGTCTTCCACTCATCTCCATGTTTGATGCGCACAAGGTGGTAAGCATTGCGCAGATCAAGTTTAGTAAAAATAGAGGCCTCTTGTAGGATCTCAAAAGCAGTGGACATAAGTGGCAAGGGATAGCGGTTGCGGATGGTGATTTTATTTAACCCCCTGTAATCTATGCATGGGCGTAGACCACAGTCTTTTTTGTCAACAAAGAAAAAACCAGCGCCTGCAGGAGAGGTGGATGGCCGGATGATTCCTGCTGCGAGGGACTCCTCTATATAATTTTCCATGGCAGTACGCTCAGGGAGGGACAAGGAAAAAATACTGCCCCTAGGGGGGCAGGAGTCTGGAAGTAGCTCGATGGCGCAATCATATGGACGGTGGGGCGGTAAGGAGGTAGCCCTCTTCTTACTGAAGCAGCCTTGAGGTGGTGTTACTGGGCAGGAACTTGAGACAGATCCACGGGTTCTCGAGACTCGAAAATGGGGTTCAGGGGTTTAGGATTCAGACAAGTGGTTTGACAGGTGGGACTCCAGGCCAGAAGGGTTCCATTAACCCAGTCAATGTGGGGGTTATGTTGCAGCAGCCAGGGATGTCCGAGGATAACTGGAAACTCAGGTGACTGTATGAGGTGAAAACAGAGCTTCTCTTCATGTTGCTAGATTGAAAGAGACAAGTGAGAAGTAAGGTGAGTTACCTCTCCTGGAGCTAATGGCCTGCCATCTAGTGCTGTAACTGACAGTGGTTCAGGAAGGGAATCAGTGGGAATATTGAGATCTTTTGCCAGAGTGATGTCCATGAAGTTTCCGGCAGCACCAGAGTCAATGAAGGCATGAAGTTGGGATCTTTGGTCTGCCCAAGTGAGGGTGATGGGGAGGAATAACCCACATTTGGAAGGTGAGGTGCTGTATGTAACTCCCGTTACAGTCCTTCCTTGCCTGTACGGGACTGAGCGTTTCCCGAAAGCTGGGGACAGGTGGAGCGAAAATGATTTGATAGACCACAATAGAGGCAGCGCCGCTCCCTTATGCGGCGGTCTCTTTCCTCAGGGGAAAGGAGAGTCCTGCCCAACTGCATTGGCTCGGGACTGTCTTGGTGTACCAATGCTGGGAACAAGGAGGTTGGAGCTGGCCCCTCAGTGGAAACAGGGGAGCGATTCAGGCGCCTCTCCCTCAGTCGATTATCTAGTCGTACTGCTTGGTCTATTAGAGACTCGAGATCTAGGGCGGGTTCCCTGGTAGCCAAATCATCCTGAATAATCTCGGATAACCCGTTCTGAAAGCAGACCATGAGAGCTTCATCATTCCAGCCACTCCCTGCAGCCAATGTTCGATATTGAATGGCATATTCTGCCACACTGCCAGTCTCTTGTCGAAGGGTGAGTAGTTTCTTAGAGGCTTGCCGGTCACTAAGGGGATGGTCAAAAACTCGCTTAAACTCCTGTTCAAAAGCCCTGAAACTTGAGCAAAATGGTGCTTTAGCTTTCCATACTGCGATGGCCCAGGAAAGAGCTTTACCGGACAACAAGGTGATCACATAGGCGATTCGGGCCCTATCTGATGGAAAAGATGATGGCTGTAATTCAAAGGTGAGAGAACATTGTGTTAGAAAACCATTACATGCACTAGGATCACCAGAAAAATGTCATGGTGGAGGTAGACGGGGTTCCATCATAGGAGAGGGTGCTCGAGATTCTGCCATGGAGGCTGGAGTTGAACCGGTTGGCAATCTGTCAAAGAGTTGTCGAACAGTAGTCATTAGCTCAGAAAGTACCTGTGAGTGTTTGGCCATCAGGGCCTCTTGCTGTACTAGGACATTTTCATGTCGTTGGACTGTGGACTCATGTTGAGTCACGGTGGCAAGTAGCTCCTGGGAACTGGGTTCATGTTGTTTGGCTCAGTTATTTTGTCAGGAACGGGGCTAGAACCCAGGTCTCTGGTGTGAGAGGTGAGTCACACAAGCACTGAGCTACAGGGGGTTGATGAACCCAAACAAAGGAAGGCAACTTGCTTCTTGTTGGAGATTTATTATAGACAAAAATATTCGATAATAAATAAAAGTAAAGTAAGGCAAAAAACAGTCATCCAATCTCCAAAAATACAAAACTCAAAAAGGCAAAAAACAGAGTCAGCCAATATCCAAAAATACAAAAACTCAAAAAGGCAAAACACACCAGAACAGTAGAACTCAAAAAATTTCAAAGATATAAGTCAAAGACGTATTTTTACAAAAGAATAACTCACAGTGGTTGACAGGCTTGGATCCACAATAACTGAGCAAAGCACCAAGAAACTGAGAGTGCTTAAATACAAAAAACTAAACAAGGCACATGTGAAATCAATGACAATGATTAAGACAAAAAAAAAAGGAGAAAATGAAAAAATTACGACATCTAGTGGATAATAAAAGACATTGCAAAAGAACTAAAATAACAAGAAAAAAAAAGGCAAAACCCTGACAACCATGACTTCTCTAATCCCAGTACATTCCATTTTCCTTTTTGTTACTTGGCGCCAGTTTATCAGGAAATGACGATTTTGTTCTTTTTGACTGATTGGATGGAAACGATGTTTTATTCACACATGTCTTATGTCATATTCCAGTTTAATTTGCACCTTTGGATGTAAACATAGCTGCAGATGAAAAAATTTACCATTTGAATACCGACAAGACTTAAAGTCACTAAACAAACTGACAGCAGATATTTCTTAAGCTTGGGATTGATTATGATAAACGACAGTGGTGATTTAGCACAATAACCATTTCTCACTCATGAGAACGAGGCATGTAGACAGGATAGCGATTGAAATGTTAAAAAGGGCAGGGGAGACCAAAGGGGAAATTGCTTTCAAAGGGAAAAGCAAACTTTCTGGTTAGAAAACAATACCTCTTTTAAAAAGCCAGTGAGTTCTTGAGCAAAGGCAGTGAGGGTGGGAGCAGAGGAAGGGAGGGAGTCTTAGATAAATACAAGTTAATGGGTCATAATGATGGCTAATGACAGACATCGCTTTCCTTTGGGACACAAAGGGCAATGGAAACAAACAAATGATAAGGAAAATAAAAACAACAGTCCGCCGACTCTTTGGTGGGTACAGGCTAGTCTGCAAGAAGTGAAATGCTATATAAATTGTTGTAGAGCATTGCACTGGCATTCTGCATGTTTGAGCTTGAGAGAACATTTTGGAAGAACATTTTAAAACATACTGGATTAACAGCATTTTAGAATAATCACTCAAACAAATAATTTTCTTCATGTTTTTGGAATACAGAATTATTTGTGTGAATGTTTACATACAAAGAAAAAAGGTGAGAAATTTATACTAAATAAATATTTGTTTATTATTATTATTTATATTTTATTACATTTTTTTTGTTTTTATTTAATTAACAGGAACCTGTTTCAGCTACAAAATAAAATAATAACTGCAACATTTTAGCTCAAAGTTAAAATTGTCTGTCAATTATTTTTATTTCTGTCACAGTTGTGATTTTATGAAAAGACATTGTAAGATTACTTTTTAATTCCATGGCATAAACAAGCTTTCCTGTATGGAAACTTATTTGGATAAGCAATAATAATTATTATAATTCAGAGAGTCTCACAATTCAGTTCTAAAAATTAAACAGAAACTTTAAATAAATAAATAAATAAATAAATAAATAATGGGGGGGGGGGAGTCTGCATTTTAGCTAGCAATTTATATTACCTACCAATTAATCTTGAGATTACATTTAACCATTTTGACACTTTTCTGAGAATTGGTGTTTATATCTCACAAGACTCTAGAATTATTATTTTTTTCTTTCTGAGGAAAAAAAAGACAAAATTGAGATTAATTGCATGGCAGAAAACTCACTAAAGCTTAAAGGAAAATCTATCTATATAATAATTATTATTTACATTTGTAGAGTCTGCACTTTCAGAAATATATATTAGTAATAGTGTTCTTTTTTAACATCATTTTTGTTATCATGAAAGTGGCAGTTTCTGTGCTTAATATGCTGATCTTTTCAGCTCACAATTATTTTTTCAGAATTCCAAATTTTCCATTAAAAAGTGTCAAATGTTTGAGCTAATTCTGAGGCTATGTCCTGCCATTTTGTCTATCTGCAAGCTTTACGTTTAATTAAAGAGCTGGTAAATATTACTGCCCAGATTAATATTTTGTGTCTACATTTTTGTTAAGTAATGAGGTCAGACAGAATCTGCAGACATTTTTGCTATTTGTGTATTTTTGTAATTTTGTAAAAACATCTGCAAATCTATGTGGAATTATTTTGGTAATATAATAACTAAAACTAAAATTAATCATTTTTAAACTTTTATTTAAGGTTTTCAGTGCAAATCCAGTTAGATCTACTTGTAAACAAAGCAAGTCTCTCATTTACTGTATTGTAAAAAATGTTTACATTTGCATATTAGTCAATAATATTACTGAAATTCATATAAAAACTGAATAAATATACATTCACACATTTAGCAAATAAATAGACTCAATGGGCTGCAGATTTCTACACAGGCAGATTCTGTGTGGGCCTCAAGTATGTAAAATAATAAGAAGATAGTTCACTGTACATCCAGCCTCTTGTTTTTGTGGAATAAAGCCCTTCAGTATATGATAGCCAGGCTTGAAAGGGCTTCATTTTGCAAAAACAACTGGTTGGATGTACATCATACCTTAATTATATCATAACTTAATTTTTAATATCATCAAAGTAGCATTTTTTTTTTTTTTGCATAATATGCTGATGTTATGTGACAGGTGGTTTTGTGTTCACAGAAAGTGTTGAAATGCCTGACACAACCCATATGAGTAGACATAGGAAGATCAATTACAGAAGATTCACGACTTGACAAGAAAACAGCTTATTAGAATCTTTTGCTTTTGAAAATTGATTTAGGTAAATGTGAAGGACTGAAGGAAAAATACATCAACCGAAGAGCAAGGCAACTTCACAAAGATCAACATTTTTTTGTGGAGCCCATTAACAATGGAGGAACCAATGGATTCTAAACCGACCCAAACTGTAAAATATGATCCAAAATCAGAAACTGTAACTTTACCCAATGGGCTGGTGTCTGTGGCCGGTGTTACAGTGGTGACAGGGGGAGCAGAGCTGTCCTGCGGATCCTGTATGTTGGCTTTTGGGGTTTGGGGAACTCTGGTCGGACTGAGTGTTGTGTCGGTGGGTTTGTGGGACAATTCGATGCACGTGAGCAATGGTCTGTCACACCTTCTGGCACTTGGGTTGGTGCTGCTTCTCACCAGCTTCAGTCTGGTAGTTGTGATCTTTTTCCTTCGTTCCTTAATGAAACAGAGAAGAATGGCAGCCAGAAGAGAAAGGGCAGAAGCCAACCTAGTGCTGGTGAATGATTATGCAGAAGTTATTTTAAAAAGAGTCACTGTGTGAAGGAGCAGATTAATGGAAACCTATGTTGTGGTATTTTTGAATGTTGAATATATCAGACTCTCTTCTGCTTTCTTTTCTCCATTATACTTTGCCTGACAGAAAATGAACTGGACTCTGCGCTAAAGGAACCATTTAGCTATTTCCTGAGTGCTTTCAGAAAACACAGAGGACATGTTTGATTTTTTCAGCCATGTGTTTTATTAAAATCAGTAGATTTATGAAATTATTAAGGACTAGATAAAATGTTAACAATTTTCTGTAGAATCTACATAACTTACTGGCAGCAGTTTGCCAGTAACTTACTGTAAATCAATTATAGCAAAAATACTGTATTTACATTTACAGCTCTATTTATCTTGCTTTCTATGTATTTTCAGTATTGTTTATCTTTACTGTAAAATATACAGTAATTTTCACAATGTAAGTACAGTAACAGGGGTAACCACAGCGGAATGAACCGCTAACTTATCCAGGGTATGTTTTACACAGCTGATGACCTTCCAGCTGCAACCCATCACTGGAAAACATCCATACACAGTCATTCACACACAGACTATGGCCAATTTAGTTTATTCAATTCACCTATATCGCATGTCTTTGGACTGTGGGGGAAACCAGAGCACCCGGAGGAAACCCACGCCACATGCAAACTCCACACAGAAATGCCAACTGACCCAGCTAGGACTCAAACCAGAGACCTTCTTGCTGTGAGGTGACAGCACTACCCACTGCGCCACTCAGTAAGATGTTTATTGGTTTTTAATTTTTTTTTAATGATGTAATGCCTGAGTAATTTTACCTTTTTAACTTCATGTTTATAGCATTATGTAATTTTGTTTAATCAGAGTGCAAAACAAATTCATCTTTGTGGTTTTATGGTGTTAGAATGTTTTTAGAGTAGTTTTGACAGTCAAACTCTTTTGTAAGATCTCAGATGAAAAGGTAACTTCTCAATAGTAAACATCATCTAGTGCACATCATAAAGATTTCTAATTATTTTGAACAAACTTTGGTACATAAAAAGCTTGGTACATTCCTGTCTTCGATTATATATAGTTTTTATACAGCTATTATAGACATTTCCTGCTTTAAAATGGCTTGTCATGTTTTTTTTTCTTCTTCTTTTTATACATATGAATGTATCATTATCATTTGCCATATACATATTGAAAAGTGTCAGTTTGTATGTTGATTTTAATATGCTAAACATAAAAAATATATACAAATGTGCTAGTGGTTTGCCAATGTTAAGGATGATTCCAGAAACATACAAAGCAAATAAGAACATCTGTAATATATGCATTACATTTTCATAATTGCTAGATATCTGGAAGGAATAAAAATATAACAGTAAAGAGTAAAAGAAAGAAAGAAAGAAAAAAATAAAGAACGTATGAAAGAAAGACACATAAAAACTCATAAATTTACAAATACCTGCATTGTGTTTTTAATGTGTAAATTTAATGTGTCAAGTAATAAACTGTATCACTGTGTTTTCTGAGATGAAAAATGAAAGACTTGAATACCGCAATAATGTTAATAAACATAATATGTTATGTCATTTGCTATTTTAAATGTAATTATTGGAATTGTTAAACATGCCACTACTTTTCACTATACCTTGCTTTAAACAGCAATGACAACGTATGTGCCACCCCTGTTGTTCCCCACAAGACAGCAGGCCTGAGGGTCACAGTGGGGGCTAATCTGTCGCCTTCGGGCTCACAGAACCCTCGCTCCACCCCAGAACGCATTATTCATGCTTTAAGTGTGTGTGATGGTTAATCCTCTGGGGTGGCCGCACTCATGCTTGATGACACCAGTGAACAGATGTCCATCTTGACATTGGAGAGTGGGCTATCATGTTCGGATGACGGTTCAAACTCGCTTCCTACCTCCAGGGTAATAAGCGAGGTTCTGAGTCATACTTGGAGTCAGACATGATGGCCGTGCTTTCCTTTGCTGCTTCGCTGGTAGGGCTGAAGGTGAAATCACTTCACTGGATCGACTAGATGGGTGCTAACAAGAGGACCAGACCCTCTAAGGCCCCCGTCCCCTTCTTTCTTGGAGGTGCACCGTGAGCTCACGCAGGGATGGAGGGCGCCTGTCTCCACCCAGTCCTCGTGTGCTTCTGCCCTCACCACCCTTGATGGTGGAGCAGCCAGGAGGTATGAAGCTATCCCCACAGTGGAGCACTTGGGGGGGTTTACAGGAGTTCCCATTGAAGACATGTAGGTTATCAGAATCTCTCACGACCAGAGCCTACACCGCTGCAGGCCAGGCCACCACCACTCTACACGCTATGGCTAAGCTCTTATGACCACCAAGTCGGCTGCTAGTGCCCTGGGGAGAACGATGGCCACATTAGTCATCCATCATCCCACCCCAGGGTGCCGTTTAGTCCAGTAAACAGACCGCAAAGCAACCCTGTGTCTCTGCACCTTTAGTCATTGGACAGACCTTGCTTTTCTATGGGCCAGGGTGCCCTTAGAACAAATGTCCAGGCATGTTGTCATCACAAGGGCACTTCCACATCACAAGGGCATGTTGTCATCACAAGCTTCCAATACGGGCTGGGGGGCTCTGTGCAACGAGCATGCAGCAGCGGGTTCGTGGGCTGAAACCCAGTTGCATTGACATATCAATTGCCTAGAGCTGTGGGCAGTGTTTCTCTCTGCTGGTTCCTACTGGTACTAGAGCGGCAACACGGTGGTATATATCAACCGTATGGGATGTATGCATTCCCGCTGCATGTCTCAGCTTGCTTGTTATCTGTACCTTTGGAGTCACATGTGGCTGAAATCATTGTGTGCCATTCACAACTGAGGCGAGCT
This sequence comes from Danio tinwini, assembly GCA_903798205.1. NCBI lineage: Eukaryota > Metazoa > Chordata > Actinopteri > Cypriniformes > Danionidae > Danio > Danio tinwini. The sequence continues at coordinate 3,325,216 of CAIGQZ010033112.1, forward strand.
CAACCATGTGCCGATGTGCTCTCATGGGAGCTAACGCTCCCAGGAGAATGGAGACTGCACCCTGGCACAGTCCAGCTGATATAGGGGCGATTCGAGGAAGCCTAGGTTGACCTGTGTGCTTCCCAAGAAAATGCCGATTGCCAGTTGTTTTATTTCCTGACTGAGTGCCCCATGGGCAAGGATGTGCTGGTTCACAACTGGTCCCCAGACATGCACAAATATGTTTTCCCCAGTGAGCCAACTCACACAGACTTTGTGCAAGTATTGGGGAGAATGAGGAGGAGGTTTTGTTTGTTGCACCTCTGTGGCCCAACAAGACGTAGGTTTTTCCGAACTTACACTGATTGCAACGGCCCCTCCCTGGCGTATTTCTCTGAGGAAGGACCTTCTTTCTAAGGGACAAGGCATCCTCTGGCACCTGCACCCAGATCTCTGAAACCTCCACGTGTGGTCCATAGATGGAGCACAGAAGACTTATGTGACCTACTGGCATCAGTGGTTAACACCATCACTCAGGCTGGAGCACCTTCTACAAGCATGCCTACACCCTGAAGTGGAGTCTATTTACTGAGTGGTGCACTTCTCGCAGAAAAGACCCCTAAACATGCCAGATTAGTGTTGCATTATCCTTCCTTCAGGATAAGCTGGAGTGTAGGCTGTCACCCTCCACACAGAAGGTTTATGCTGCTGCCATCTCTGCTCATCATGATGCAGTGGATGGCAGCATGCTCGGGAAGCATAACTTAGTCATCTGGTTCCTCAGAGGCGTGAGATATCTGTAGAGCTGCGGGCTGGGCAACGCCTAAAAGGTTCGCAAGATTCTATAATCTTTGGGTTGAGCCAGTTTCTTCTTGATTACTGGGTAATTCCGGTCAATCAGGAGGAAACTAAGCTCTGTGTCCAAAAACACTTGTTGCACCATTCTTCCTAACCCTGATCTGCTTAGCAAGTTCCCCATCTGGCAAATCCTAGACAGTTCCTCTGAGGCCCCCAGCACCCGACTCGGCAGAGGAGTCTAGTGCCTAGCCCAGCACAATGTCTGGTATGCCTGCTTGGTCTACCTGCGTGCCTAGACCTGTGTCTGCCCTACCCTCTAACCAGCTTATCATACATCGTGCTCCCCCTGGATTGGACTAGCCCATATGTTTATATTGTCAGCCTATTGGGGTAGCAGGTGGCCTCTGCAGCATCTTTCCCCTTTGAGACTGGCACGCTTGCCCAACGCTCTGTCATATTTCTAAAAATCCTTAGACTACAGTTAGGTAAGTAAAAATAGATAATATGCGACCCACTAAATTAAAATTTTTTCCAATATTCTGGAAGGCTGCAGTTCTGGTGATGCAAACTTCTCACCAAATGCGTGATGGGCTCAGCTGCTGTGGCATTTACCATACACTCTCCCAAAGTTTCCTTCTAGACACACATTGGAGTTCCTGACCTGAAAGGGAACATTCTGGTAACATCCCTTTAACCCACGTTCCCTGTAGGAGGAAATGAAGACATGTGTCTCCATCACCACAGCAGCTGGGTCTCCAGCTGAGAGCTGAGAGTTTGGCTTCTTCAGTGGCTAAAGTCTGAAGCACTCTCCTGCACGAGCTGGTTATTTACTCTACTACTAATGATTATGCACCAGCACCTGCGGAGCTGCGCTTTGCCAACTCATAGGCATTCATTGGCCCGTTTTCTTACTCTTCAGAATGATTGGTTGTCTGGTGATGTCCCAAAAGTCTCTTTCTAGACACGTCTTCATTCCCTCCTTCAGGGAATATAGGTTACGGATGTGAAGACATCTTTTGACATTTTACTTAGATATTTAAAATATTGATTTTAGTGCTAGTAAAAGCCAATTAAAGTGTAGTTGCTTTCTCTGAAAAATAATTAACTGAAAGCTTTGTAAATTTATATTGCACTACTTAACTGCCAGTATTTTTCCAAAAAATTTAAAGAATCTTTTCACAGTGCATATACTGCATATATACATGCATGCACATCGTTAATGAAAATGACGAAAAGAAAGAAAAAGGAAAAAGAAAAAAGTTTTTGGATATATGAATACCAATAAATATACCCAGGTATGAAATTTTTCTTGTTTTTTTTTTATTCTGTTTTAATGTTATTTTGTACCCATTGCTATGCTTTCATTTGCTATATTAAGTCTTAAACACCCCTCATTGGTCAGTCTGATATTTAAAAAAAGGACTTTCATTTCTTTGAGAATTTATTTGCTTTACTTGCAATTTCATATCTATTTTTTTCATGTGTAATACCTTACAGAACTCTGTAAGCTGTTTCAAATGTAGGTGTAAACTCAACATTTTGACCTTTTTTGCTAAGGTCATACCATATTGAACTGTCTGGATTTGATACAAACTATAGTTTTCAAAGAAAGGAGCCCAGCCTATTACAGTAGGACAGGAATAACAGGGTGAGGAGAAAAAATAAGTCCTAAGTACTTTAGAGTAAAAAGAGAACACCTCAGTCCAAAACGTAGACATTTTTGGGCAGAACCAAAATATGTGAGCCAGTGTACTGTTTTTGGACTTACATTTGACACATAATGTTACAGAAGAATATATAGAATGCAATTTTGTGCAAGAGTAGTGCCGTCTATGGTCTACCTTGTATTGTATTGGAGATTAGTGTTAATGGAACAAGACCTGATACACTGAAGGGTATTAGGTAACTCAAACTTTTCTCTAAGCTGAGTGAATGAAGCAAAAATTTTGTCTATATAAAGATCACATACAGCTATAATTCCTTTGTCTTTCCATGATTAAAAGGTTCTATCTGACTGTGAGGGAGTAAATGCATGATTGCAAGCAATAGGGGTCAGATTACAGGTCGGAGAGAGTTTGAACAGTTTTGATACCAAATCTTAAAGAGAATTTCTTCTTGAGAGTTCTAATAGGTTTGTTTTCTGTAAAAATTTTCTCGTTCATGAATGTCTCGTTCAATAGCCAGCAGGAATGGTACCACTGGACTTCCCAGGACATGCAGTCCAGCAATACATTAATGCCCAATAATAATGCTGAAAGCATGGAAGACTTAGACCTCCTACCCTTCCTGCTTTACAAATATGTATTTTAGACATACGATGAACCCTAAATACCCAGGTCAATGACATAATCAGGGTGGTTGATTTATTTATTAACACGAAGAATGAACAATGCTTGTCCAGTGCTTATTGATCATTGTTAATTTCAATAATTACTTATGCATTATAAAAATCTAAATTTGTGCTTGATAACATTAGTTAATACAATGTGCATTAACAAGGAACGGCTGTGTTTTCAATACTAATATTAACAAAGATTAATAAATACTGTATTAAATATGTAATTGTTTATGTTAGTAAATACATTAACCAACATTGACTGATGTTGTAAAGTGTGACAACTGTAATGGCAATGCTAAGACTTGTTTCTAAAACCGGTAATATGTGTCTCCATCTGCTGGTCACTTCTAATTTCCTATTTACTTGCTAAAATGTTAAAATAATAATTACTTGAAATAGTAATCAAGTTACTCTGTAATTTTTCTTCCTTTACAATAATGATGCTGATATTTATAGTGGTAAAATATTATTTATATATTATAATTTTTTTTAATACTAATATATGGGTGTTATTATTACTACTACTAATTTTTATTCTGCTAATTTTGCTATTTTAGAATATGAATGCTTGTCAGGTGCATGTACACATGGGAAAAACAAAGAAACAAAGATTTTATGATTAATGCAAATAGGGTTCATATTCTTTTAAAATGATAATTAATCTTGCACAGCTTTGTTCTGACCTTTATATTGCTTATTGTCATTCAAGTATGTGTGCAAAAATGAGACAGTCTGAAAAACAAAGATAATACAAGAGCACAGTCGAAAACTGTGTAGCCTCAGAATTTAATGTGTAAATATTATAATGCATTTTATTAAATTTTAATATATGCAAGTCAAGGAAGGCAAATTTACCACACAAATCTAACACAATGGTAATTCAAAGTTCCTCACAAACAGGAATAATAAACATAAAATAATCATACATTATATTTAAGAAGTATAAGAAATAAAAACAACAAAGAATTAAAATGACTGAAAATATAAAAAATATGTCAGTTGAGAGATGAGATATATATATATATATATATATATATATATATATATATATATATATGACTACACAGCAAACAGATGTGTTTTAAGTTTAAATGTGGCTGTATCAGATGTGCTCCAGCTGTATTCGGATTTGATTCAAAACTGATTCCAGAATTTCTCTAACATTAGTTGAAAATTAGTTGATAAAAATTGTAACAAAAACACAAATTATACAAAACTGTTATATATTATAATACACTATATTATATTAGTTATTTTATCATGTATACTGTATGTGTTTGTTGTTATAGAATGTCATACTTCTGTGAAATATCTCAATTTAAAAATGTCTCATTATCTTTTGTGTTTCATTGTCTTTATTTATTTATTTGAACATATGTGATGGTTTCTTTGTGCATCCTTCAGTTGGATCAGTAATAGTCCTCATGTTCAGAATGTGTGGGTGAGGAGCACAAAGCCAGCAGTTCTCCAACATTCTCCCTCAAAGTATGCATGAGGGCTGCCACACCGTGACTAAGGAGACGATTCTCTGCCACATTTGCGACTGCCTTCAGCACTTCTTCCATCACCTTTATCACAGGCTCCCACAGAATGAAGCGTCGGGTTTGCCTCTCCAGAGCAGTGACTCTTCCACTGACAACACTCAGAAGATTCACAGCTTTTCTCACCATTTCCTGAAAATCTGCTGTGTAGTCCAGATGCTGCTTCACCACTTCTATCTCACGCTGAATTTTATCTAGCAACTCATCAGTTTCTTCAATCTCACTCTCTATATCAGAGATCTTGGACTGGTAATCAGACACTTTTCTCCTGTACTTCCCCACTCTGGACTCATTTTCTTCAAGATCATCTTCAGCTACTCTGATAGCCCTTGAAGCATCCTCTATTGTGCTCAATCCATCATACATTATTACTGGACCTAAAGGTAAGCAAGCAATCACATCAGCACAAAGGAGATAAGTTGATAGATGCTAGTATTCAGAAGGGTTTCTTACCTAAAACCCATCCAGCAACTGGAATCAAGGTAACACCTACTCCTGCAGCTGTTACCCATCCACCTGTAACCTTCCTGTCCTCCTCTCTTTTTATTTCTTTTTTTGCTAAAGCCACGTTTTTTTTGGCCTGCTCCAAAGCTTCTCTAGAATTCTCCAATGATTCCTCAGCAGAATCCTTCTCGATATGCAATTCATTCTTAGTCACGCGTTTCTGCCGCATCTGCTGCTCAGCATTTCCTTTGTCTTTAATAAGTTGCTCCATGCGTTTATCTAGATTTTGCAGTTTTACTTTAATAGTTTTCTCTGATCTTGCAATGTGCTGCTCAGCGTGCTCAATATGTCTTCTGATTTGTCTGTAATTGGAGCACATGCCAGAGTTTTGATTTATTTCTGCTTCCAAAAGATACTTGCAGACATAACAGATAGAGATAATTCCATCCTTTAGAGGCCCAACAACTGTCTCCAAAGATTGCAGATCCTCAACACTGTCAGAAAAAAATAAATAAATAAATAAAATAAATAAATAAATAAATAAATAAATATATATATATATATATATATATATATATATATATATATATATATAAAATAACAGCAATACTTTGTGAATAGAGACTAGATTTAAAGAAACTTACCCAGAGGAGCAGAACCGTCTCATTAGAGTGTTCATACTGAAAGACCAAAAGAAAGGAAATAAATGATATTGTGTGAGATAAAAAAAAAAAAAAAAAAAAAAAAAAAATAATAATATAAATATATATATATATAAAATAAAATGCAATTGATTGTTATTTTAGTTGTATAAATGTATTAAATTGTATTTAAATTCATAATAGCCAGTCACAGAAACAAGACATAAAATCAGCACATAATTATATTAATCATAATTAATAGCATTGTAAGAGCAGGCAGAGACACAAATCACTTGTAGACAACCAAATCGTGTTGCCAGCATGAAAGCAGGCATCTTAGATTTTTCGGGGATCTGTGAATCTCTTCTTCTTTTGGATGGCTCGTAGCAAGTGGACACTTGAGTCCCACATTCTCTCACTCTCTCTGAATCAGTAATCAACAGTTGGAACTTTGCAGGGTTCCTCTTTCCATTGGAACAGCGGTGGCTTGTAACCAAGTATGCACCAAAATGGTTTTAGCCATTTTCCTTCTTAAAGGGAATGGGAGATCTGATTGGTTTAATCCGCGTTATGATCAAAACACACCCATAACTCATTAAGAGAATAAGCGCAATGCTTGTAGACCATGTGCAGGCAGGCGCATATATATATACACACACACACACACACACACACATACATACATACATACATACATACACACAGCACTTGTACAGCATCTTCACCTTTGTGTATGACCCACCCACATAGAGTGACAAGCAGAGGAACCCGATACAGTTTCACAAATATTGCAGATGTTGGACAACATACTTTACTTTTGAGGATTTTTTGACTAAGAATGTAGTTGTTTAGATTGCAACTATGCAGTTTATTTAGAAGAATAGTGCTTATTATTAATATTTATAAAAGTTTCAGTGTGTTGGAGGCCATCAGGCTTCATTGAGCAGAGCAAATAAATGAACAGCTGACGTTCTGCCACAAAATGGCGACAGAGACCACATCAGTCCTTAGGTTAGAAAAAGCGTTTTCTCAGAATACATTTTGAATACACAGGGCTGTATTTATACCATAGTATTCTGGTAGTGTTTGCTTTGACTTTTTCGGGGTAAATTATCGCGATATCCCGTTTGCAACAAAAATCTTTGCAGACCAGAGGTCTCAAATTGCATTGCAGCTCTGTTGACAACCCTAAATAAACACACCTGATCAAACTTTTTGGGTGATTTAGATTTGTTAAATACCTACAGATAGTTGTGTTGAAGCAGGGCTGGAACTATATAGTAGATTAGCAGTACTCAATTGTAAGTTTTATTTTTGGGCATTTGTTCTCTGGCCTCAGTCTGTAAT
>CAIGQZ010033112.1:3332313-3343932 GCA_903798205.1 Danio tinwini
CAATTCTAAATCAAGAAAAAGAGTAAAGTTTCTTATAAACAGAATAAACAATAAATCAAGTTGTTTTAATGTTATACATTATTACACACATTTTCATTATGCATTATATTTAATAGTTATATAAGAGAGCAACAACACATTGCCCAATAAGGACATTTTTTCTTCACAGACAAGCCTGCATCCTGTCAACAGCCAAATACACACTGTCCACTCAAACATTCCTTAACCTCTGAGTTTGTTGGCTTACTAAAGGTCCCTTGCATCTGTCCTCACTCATCCCTACCTCTAAACAGTTTTATAACAGAGGTTTTTGAGTACTTTAGAGAACAGTTAACAACTTTTGGATGTTAAGTTTGAATATTGTATAAAGTTAACATGAACCAAAACGTACCTTAAAGCCTTATTTTGCAGTATTTTTCTTTTGTTCTCTGGTTTGTGAGTGAAGACGAAGTCTTTGTGGGATGAAGGCTTGCTTGTATAAGCAGCACGATGAAACCCTCTCCCTGATTCTCAAGAGAGAGCAGGCCGCCCTTCCTGTAGTCACGTGTTTTAATACAAGTTCAGCGTTCTTAAAAACAGAGAGAGTGTTTGCAGTGCTGTATGCCCTAGAGAAACACAAACAGACTTGACATTGACATTTTTACATTCTGAAATTAGTCCACAAATTACAAGTCTTTCTAAAGGTAATAACATCACTCAAAAGATGCAATATCATTTAACATATTTTTTTCATGAAAATTACCAATTTAACCTTTAGAATGTGAAATTATAATTATAAAAGTAAATGATTAAACCAATTTAGCTTATTTATTTCACCTATACCACATGTCATCGTTCTACTGCAGTGAGAAGATCCTGAAATTAACAGGTTCTCACACCATTGGAGCTTGCTAGTGGAGAGCTGTTTTCAATGATTATCACTCGTTCATGTACTGTAACAAACATTTGGTCAAAATAAAACAACTCCAAAATCTAAACCTTGACATTTTTTAGGTCTGACAGTCTAATTGCACCATATTTCATTAGTATTCTGTCCAATAATTTTGTGTTCAGTCATTTTTTGTGAGTTATTTTTAATTGTTCTTATTTGTTTTGAGGAGCAACAAGAAAGCCATGAGTTCTGTGATTTCAAAATCTACTCAGAGCCTCGCCACTGCTGAGGATATGAGGGATCAAACCAAACTGATAATGCAGCCCTATGTCAACTGGGAAGAGTATCTGACTCCAGCGCCTCTATCTATAGCCATTCTGGGAGAGCTGGTTTTCATCTCATCCTCAACAGATTTCTCTATCAATAAAAATCCCCCTAAAGAGGGTTACAAATTCATCAAATACCCTGATTCTTTCCGTGCTTGCCTCATGCAAGTGTGTAACACTGGTTGGTGGGCGTTTAATGAAGCCCATACGAGCATGGATCAGATCCGTCTCCATACGGCCCAAGTTCCAGATTACATGAAGAATGCTGTGAAGATTCTGTTCCAAGATGATGATGAACTTGTCAAAGCTCTTCTTCCTGATCAGATGAACAATATTAGAGAGATCGCAGATGAATGTCTGACGCTGTCTGCTGCTACTGAAAAGAGTTTTGGTAATGTCATCAATATCATCCAAGAGCTGCTGGAAGCCTGTATGAATGCAAACCGCTTCTATGGGGAAGAGATGGAGGCAATCAAGAAGAAGATTGAGGAGAGCAAACTGCGGAAGCAGTCATCAGAAGAAACAAAGAAAAGGACTGAGAAGGCAGTGAAAGCTGTGGAGAAACAACTGGATGAGGCTCAAGAGAGCTACAGGAAAGCTCTGGATTCTCTTCCTGGTGGATGGGAAATGATTGCTATGGACTGTGTTGGTGGGTTAGCACAGAGCGTTACAGGCCTGATTAATGGAGTGACGTCTCTTATTACTCACCCAGTCAGAAATGCATGTTCTGCAACAACAAAGATTGCTAGTACCGTGAACCAGATTAGAGATCAGGAGAGAGATGTAGTTGCTGAAATAAATGCATACAGTAAGTCTGCTGAAATTTTGAACTGTGTCCAGAATATCCAGGAGCTAATGAATGTGTATAGTGAGGGTGATGACATTGCCTGGACACATCTGTTTGATCAGAAGAACAATTGTGCAAAAACTATTTTTATGGCACAACAGTTTGAACGAATCAGTGAGGAATTAAATCAAGTCTCTGACTGCAAAGTTAAGATTCAGGCTCAGAAGTTGTGCTGCATGGGCATGAAGATATGCAATGAGCTGGACCGTTATGCACCTGATGGCGAATGTGAGAAAAACAAAAGTAAGAAGATTATAAAGGAGGTTTTGGAACTGATCCAGCTTGCACGAGTTTTTGACTGCAAAAGCAAAGATGTGACACATTCTCCAGCCATTTCTCCAAAGCCACCAATGATGAACAAAGAAGCAAACAAGTCAGAGAACATGAGTCCTGCACAGAAGGCCACAGAGAATGCAAGATTCACCATAGAGCAGACTCGAGCTCAGCTGAACAAGACCAGAGAGACCTATGAGAAATGTGTTGAGAACCTTGAGAACAACCAGAAAGAACTGACTGAAATCCTGGTCACTATGAGAAACTGTGACCTGAAAGAGATTGACTTCAATACCACCATAGAGATGCTGGCCAAAGGAATGGATGCCATGGGGAGAGTGAAGGTGCAGTGGGAGAAGATGGTTCACTTCTTTCAGATGGTTTCTGCCATTGTGAAAACCAGACTGAGCAAAACTCTCACAAACTTTGCCTCCACATCTGAGAACACACAAACCCTTCCCTACAATAAAAAGCAATTCTCAAAAGATATGCTCTACGCTCAGGCCTTTCAAGCCAGTAACATTGCTAGTCTGGTCCATATGATCTCTGCAACATACACAGAGGTTTCCAGCAGGTACCTGATGGATCGAGTCAGCTCACTGGGCAAACTGATGGCTATGGATAAAAATAAGCCAGAATTTGAGCATGAGCGACAACAGCTCCAGAACGCCTGTGATGAGGCACAGAAGGGCATCTTAAGGCTTGTGCTGAAGAATAAAAAGGAGTTTGACAGAAAGAGCACGGCAAGACTAGAAAGAATCAATCAAGAATTGCTTGCCATTCTGCCTGCTGCTCCTCCAGAGCAAATCAAGAGCATTCAAGAGGCTGTTCAAACTGGATTCACCGAAGACGAAGCAGCAGCAGCATATTACTGAATCTGATGCATATAAAACGTTTATTAAGTACATGATTAAGCTTTGCAGTCAACTGACTTGCCATTTTGAGTCTCCCTTAAGAGTTTCCTCATATTTTGATATTATAACTGCGCTTACAGCCACATTATGCCATTATGTATCCATTTTACACATCATGCTGATAACGCTTGTATAGTCATTTGGCAATAGAGCTTTAACAACTGTAGAAAACACAGCCTTACAATAGTTACTTTTTTTATCTCTAATGCTTTTGTCTTTCTGATTAATTTTCTGTAAATCTCTTTGAAATGTTTGATGTTTAATTATGAGGCTGTTGAAGTAATAAACATACATGCTTCTTCTAGACTTCTAGTATTTCTTCTAGTATTTTCTGTCCACTTTCCTTTTCACCTAATAAAGCCAACAATTTACAGACCTATAAAATAACATACCACTTGAAAACACACTAGGATATATTTGCTTTTTTTAAATTCACCTTTTCAGATCGGTGACTGTAATTAATGCCATAAGTACAGTACCATAGTAATGTATCATTCATACTGTATTGAAAGTGATCAACAGAATTAGAATAAATGTACAAAAGTGTAATGAATATAAATCACTCAGAACTAAATTCTGGAAATCCCCCAATGTATGTGTGCTGTTAGACACGCGTGTGCAATGTGGCATCTTGCATAAAGGAGCCATTAAACATTAACATGTAATCTGTCCCATAAAACACAGAACATCTGTCTAATGCCTATATATGATTGCTGTTTGGTATCCATTTTCTTATCTTTGGGGAACAAAGTTAGAAAGTGATGGGATGTGACAAAAAATAACCTTCCCAGATCATTGCAGGGAGTATTTTCTTTTATATTTTGGTAACTAAAAAATAACCTAAAAACAATGTTCCAGCAAACTTAAATTTGTGCAAATGTAAATGTTGTGCTATAAACTACAATTAGGTTTGCTTAAAGGAAACGTACAAGCATACATAAAAAAAGAGTACAAGACTTTGTTATTTTAAGTTGTTTTTTCCGGCAGCTGGGGTGCCTAAAAAACACTTTAAAATAACGGCCGTTAAATTACAGAAATTTATTATAAAATAACAGACGGTAACTTACAGAAATTCTAAGGAAATTTCTGTAATTTAACGTCCATTATTTTATGGTAGATGTTTGTAATTTAACGGTCATTATTTTATGGGGGTTTTCCAGTACCCCAGCTGCCAGAAAAAAAACAAGATGTCCTCGCTGCAGCCCACAGCTTTATGGTGTAGATCATTGACTGTTGACTATTTGAATTGAATTGACATTGAATACTGTGACTGTTGGGTTTGGGGTAGGGGGAGGTGTAGGTGTAGGCGATTGTCAACTACGTATAGTGGACCTTGTGCCGCCCACTAAGGTAACGCTCATGCTACTGTGACGGTTGGGTTTAGGGTAGGGGAGGTGTAGGTGATCGTCAACTACCGCCCACTAAGGTAACTCCCATGCTACTGTGACCAGTGTTGCCAACTATTTCCAATGAAAAGTAGCTGAATGTTGCCAGATGACGTCAAGCACTAGTTTGCATATCAGTGACGTCATCATGTAGTATCTGACAAGCGTAAGCCCATCGTGTCTCTACACAATATGAACAATAAATAGGTTCTTATTACAGTTTTTTTCTGATGGCTTAAGCACATTTCTTTTAGTATTGCCTATTTTTGCAAAACTCTACACACCAATAAGAAAACCCTTCACCAAATCTGCAAAACATTTTAGTTCTCTTGCAAAACCTAATAAACCTTGCTAAACTCTTTAAACCTTTGTAAAAATTGTATTTTTGTATCAAACATTTAACACAAGCCATCACACTAATAAGCACGCAATGTGCCAACTGCACACTGATGGAATGAATAAAATGTACATCTGGCTTTTGCTTTCTCTCAGCACAAGCTAGGTTATGTCAGTTTGAGGTCATACCTTTCTCATAGTTCTGTAAACATACAGGGATGCAAACTTCAAGTACTGGTGTTTATTTACACACATAAAAACAAGCACAAGTGTTTTTCCAAATCAAAACACAAAATAGTCATTTCACTGTGAAAAACAAAATCTGACTACATCATGTTGTCTCTCTGGGTCCGGCCACAAAATTTCATCTACATCACAATGTCCTCTGGTCCAAGGGAACCGTGGAAAATATCTGATTGCAAAGTGAACTAATTATCTTAATCAGTTTTCACATGTGTGCCAGACAGTTGGCAAAACAGTGTAAATAATAGCCGTACATGTGAATAGCTTTGCTGGGAGTGTGTTGATCATTTGGAAATTCAGTGTAAAGCAGTGAGTTGTGTTTACAGTTCTGCAAAAAGAGTGCTGTGCAGTGGATTGTACCTACAATTTTGCAAAGTGTGTGTTACAAAATTGCAAACTTAGTGCAAAGCAGTGTTTGTGCTTTTAATTTTGCAAACTCAGTGAGTTGTTTTGTTATAAGAATTAATCATTTTATAAATTGTGCTATGAGAGTCTCGGTTAGGGTTTAAGCATTCAGAAAAAAACTGTAAAAGGGTATTGGCCTCAGCCATCTTTAAGGGCGTACTCACACTATGCTATCCGAACCGTGCCCAGGCCCGTTTCCCGAATCGTTTGAAGTGTGAGTGCTCTGAATCGGGCTCAAGCACAGTTCACTTGGGCGACTCTGGCCCGGTTGGAAGAGGTGGGTCTGAGCGCGGTTCACTTGGGCTCAGGCGCGGTATGCTTACAGCGTGAGTGCAAGCGTGCCTAAGCCCGAAACTAAAAGCGAGACGTGAATTTTAAGGGACTGTTTCATATGGATTAATTAATCATTCGTACTGTTCAATGAACCCAAACTGTCGTAGATTATTAAAGACACAAACCCCTCACTGCACGTCAGCTGCGCCTTCAGCAAACCTCCTAATTCCTGCAGCACGAGGACTTTATGATTGTTTATGAGCGTCAAAAGTGTCTGTTCAGCGAAATATTTGACTGGGTGTCACCGCATATCAAACAACTTATGACAATATAACTAAAGAAATCTCCACTGTGCAGAGCGAGAGCGCTTACTGAGCAGCGCATCATCGATGACATAATCGCGCCCAGGCCCGAATGTAATGTGAGTGCGGGCCATCGGGGGAGACGGGAGGGGGGACAAGCATGCTTTGGCCCGGTTCAAGGCAACTGTACATAGTGTGAGTACAACCTAAATTCAGATACAGACTCACACTCTTTTCTGTATTTCTGGCTGTACAATTTTGATTGAGACATGTTTAGTTCAAAATTAATGAGCAGCTACAGTAGCTAAATTTTAACTGTGGTTACTCTTAATTAATTCACTTACAGTTTTTCCCAGTTTTTTTACACACAATTACTTGTACTTCAGACACAATGACTACAACATGCAACTGATGCACCAACCCCCTGAACCAATTCTGCTGAGCTACAAGCACAATTCCTGCTTTACACTCAAATTGCAAGTTTAAAACACACTTTTTTCAAAACACTATACTCAGTTCTCTGCATTTGGCACAATCTTCATGGAGAAAATCTCTTGTTTTCACAAGCAACACTCTGTCATTCACAATTGTAAAGTCAGTTGTCCTACTTTGCATATTAACTCATCACATAGGTAAACACCGGTCACTTATAATTGCAATTTAGAAATCAGAGCTCATCTCATATTCTCCATTTCTCAATCCTATTGAGGAATTTTTTTCTGCCTGGGGATGGAAAGTGTATGACCGAAATCCACACTTTGTTTTTTTACTGTAACTATTCTGTCAATACTTCTGTTGATGGCATATGTAGACCACGTTATGTGCAACTTTGTGTTGGCTGGGATGAACACTGTGTACACTGTTTTTGTGGGAAAAACACAGTAAAACAGACACGTGCAGAAGTGGGGGCTTTGGTTGCTTGAGCCCCTGCCCTTTTATCACCTGGAGAGAAAGTGCCCTTTTTTTCCTGGGGATAATACCTATTATTTAAATACTAATAATAACATAACATAAGTTAATGCGTGTTTTATTTAAGGACAGCTTTCCCTGTCAAACAATAAAACACAACATTTTAAAGTATATCTTGGTTTTAGTCTAACCGCTCGAACTGGCGATTTGGAAAGAAAGACCACATACGTGGCGAACGCTCTGACGAAGACTCTATTTACAGTGTTACCCTACCTTCAAAAGTGCGGTGTTAACAGTGGAGTAACGTCTGTCAACGCTTATGTCAACTTCTGCATTTGGGCCATAGCTTTACAGTCTGGCCCATACACACACTGCAGACGGAGTGTGTGTAAAACATATTACTAGCTGACCTCCGTTACGGCAGCACGATATGATCAACAGAACTGCTGATGTAAATTCATCCGTCATTCATCTATATTGTGTGGAGGTGAGTAACGGTTAACAAAAGACTACCCGAGGCTCAAATTTACCGTCAGCTATTTATCCCAAAGTTCAAAAGCAAATAGGCTATTTTGTCTTGCTAACATCCTCCTGATTAACAACCATGTAACAAGTTAGCTAAAGTTTAGCCAGGGCAATATCTTAGGCATACAGGCTAATGCAATGGAGAAACGACAGCTGGATAGTGAAAATATTGCTCTCTCGTTTTTGCAGTCATTTATTCAGAATATAATTGAAGCTATAAAATATGCACATATAGGCTAGCTATGGAAGTCAGTGGCTATCAGTGTGTCCTATATTCTTCAACATATTTTATTATTTTGTTCAACAAAAAAAAAAACAAACAAACAAAACAATAGATTGAAAAGGGATAGTTCACCCAAAAATGTTAATGTACTCACCCTCAAGTGGTTATTTTATTTTAATTTTTTTAGTCTCTTTATTTTGTTAAAAACTAACGAATTAAAGATTAAATAATATATTTTAAAGAAAGCTATAAATTTGAAATGATTGACTTCCACAGTAGGAACAACAAATACCATGAAAGTCAATGGTTACAGGATTCCTGCTTTCTTTCAAATATTTTATTGTGTGTTCAACAGAAAAAAAAAAATCAAATAGGTTTGCAACAAGTAAAAGGTGACAGAATTATTAGTTTTGAATGAACTATCCTTTTAAGCATATGGTAAATTTAAGGTGTAAAACTTCTTTAATATATTTTATTTATTAAAGTACAGTTATTATTATTATTATTTAACAAAAAGTGTCCTTTTTTCCACTTGAGCCCCTGCCCCTTAAAAGGTCTCTGCACGTCCCTGCAGTAAAATATATTTGCCACCGTGTATTTGTGTGTTTTGTATAAAAACAATATTCTGAAATATTTTACCATGCACTTATGTAGGCCTATGTACTGTCTGTAGTAAGTGTAACTGAACAAAAAAAGGCTTACAGTAAGTCATTATGATAAAAGTGTTCATAGTGTTTTACATTAAGCACATCAGTGATCAACTGTTTCTTATAAATGTCTATTGATGTGGTGGTTTGTGTGTGTCATTTGAAAACAAAACACCATTTTGTGAAGAAATCACATTGTTTTGAATGTAAAGTTTGATTTTGCAGGAAAATTGAAAGGTTTTGCCCAATGTGTGTGTGTTTTGTGATTTGTGTGTAGAGTTCTGACAATATGAGACACGCTTTCAGAAAATGTGTGTAAACAATTGGGAAAAACTGTAAAAATGTGAAATGTGTGCTACTCAGTCAACAAATTTTGCTGCTGCAGCTGTGTCTGTCTATTTAGATCTTATGTAGCCCCACCCCTGCACTCTATTGAGTGAAGCCTGCAGCCACTGCTCTGTTGAGTCACTTATTAAAAATTACTAAAAGTAACCAAATGAATGTTAAAAATTGCTAAATTTGTTGCTAGATGCTTTTTGAAAAAATATTGCTAGGGTAGTATGAAAAGTTGCTAAATCTAGCAACAAAATTGCTAAGTTGGCAACACTGACTGTGACAGTTAGGTTTAGGGTATGGGGAGGTGTAGGTGTCGTCAACTACGTGAAGGACCTGGCCAACTACGTCATCAAGCTCTGGGCTGCAGCGAGGACTGTCTCGAAAAAAAAAACATAAAATAATGGATTTCTTTTACAGTGTACGATATACTTAAATGTTGATTTGTAGTACAGCTGCAGTACAAGCTCAAAGAGTTTACCACTGTTACACTTTAACTAAACACAATGTTGACTGAAAAGGCCAATTTATTTACTGTTTTGTTTTCTCAACTTGAGAAAATGAACTTAAAGTATAATTTTTGTAAAGGTAGACAGAGAAGGAATGCACAACATGTTGCGTGCTGGCAGTCACGTAGTCAAAATAAAGCTCACCATGCAAGACCTTCCGTTGTTTTTCTGTAGCTAGTGATATCTGCTCAAGGCTGAATTCCCTTTGCAAAGTTGTACAACTGACAACCACAAGTTATCCACAACAATACATGATATCAGTTTAGCATGGGGGAGTAGTTCAATTCTGTCACTTGTGGTTGGAAAATCGAAGAATTACAAGCAGCACTAAAGGGTTATGTTAAGGGCACTGAACAAGCTGATCTCTCTGATACCGCAGTGCAGCAGTTCAAGAAACCGAAACATGAAATGAAACATGCACCTGCCTGAGAGCATCTGATTTTTATTATTATTTTTTTTAGAAATAAAAAACTTTAGCTCCTTTATATTATTGTAAATATATGTTATCCTTAAAGATATCTACAAATAATGACAAAATTTAATGAATTCATTATAAGATATTATAAGCAGTGGGGAAAGTAACAAATTACAAAGAAATTGACTATGTAGTGTTCTTTAACTTTCCCTTGAGTACATTTTTATTGCTGTATCTGTACTTTTACTCCACTGCTTTCCTTCAACCTGCAGTCACTACTTTATTTTTTCCTGTCTATGGGAATTAGAAAAATCAGTTCTGATTCCTGTCCAATCAAATCGCACATAGAAAGTAAATCTCATCATACTGAACAACCTTAAGACATGGCCGATTTACAAATGTAGTAAACTGCTTGGAAGCATTAAAAGTGTCCAAGAAGATGTCCAAAATCTTCACTCTCAATGACTGAAAGACTGTTTAAACTGCATGGGATGAAAAGAAGATGACGGTGATGATGTTTACTGTATGATGACCGAAATGGTCTTAAACTATAACTAAATGCACTACAGAATGTTACGTTTACACTCACTCACACACACACACACACACACACAAATTACATGTAAACACATAAGCTTTTTACAGCGTAATACTCACTACTTTTGAGTACTTTTAAAAGGGCTACTTTTTACTCCTCCTTTGAGTAATATTTACAACAGATACATTGGCTTGCGCTACATTTGTAGGCAAGTAATGGTACTTTTACTTGAGTATAATTTTTCAGTACTCTTTCCACCACTGATTATAAGGTATGTGTATTAATTTTAGAGTTCAATTCTTCCTATATGGATTACAATTTATTGCACCATGCATAATTCACTGCATAGTGCTCATGAACACACACCCTGTACTGACACTGAGAAGAAAAAATCTATTCTAAGAAGAAGAATATTTTGTATCTTTTTGGACTTTGAATGAGTTTGTAACCTGTAATTGGGAACCTGCTGTCTATGGAGGATGAGGGAAAATTCTCCTAATGAAAATTGTTTTAAGTCTGGTATATGTGATCTTCTAAATGAAAATAATTCCTGATTATGCAGATGTTTAGTTGGATCTTTTGCAAGTTTGTTCGCTCTGAATAAGTCAAACTATTGCTTCCTCTTTGTTTTTCTCTATTACTCTTTGGGTAATCGTGATGGTATGTTATAGGAAATTCATTGTTTTCATTTCTTCAGGAAACACTTCACATTTCCATAGCAACTCTCCTTCCTCTCCAGTCTGAATAGGTCTTGTGCACATTTAACACTTTAAGTCATGCAGCATTTACAAAATTAAACATTAGAACACCACATAAACAGTTTAAACAATCAATTTTAATTTTTTTTTATTTTAACCAAGTTAAATCTTGAATTTTGAACTTATTTTGTAGTTTTAAAACACCAACCTATTATATTTAAAACGTGTTTGCAGTATTAACTCCTTTTTTAGCTTACAATTTTTCTAATAAAATTAAGTACAAGTTTAGAATCATCTGACCACTCTCAGTACTGAACCTAGCTCCTGCTGAAACAAACAGCATATGCTGGTAAGGTACTATGTTTTGATGCTGGTTTCAATGCTGGCCACAATGCAAACACTTAACATTTTCTTGAACACTGTGATTTCAAAACACACAAGAGGAGACTGTGATATGAGGCGCCGTGTAGAAATTAAATCAAACTTTGCTTATCAACACATACATAAAACACGTGCATATACACCTATAAATTGCTCGCATATACACCTATACTATTGGATGCTCAAAACAACATATATGAAACTTGTGCATATACATATAAACTTCACGCATGCATGCACACGCACATACACACGCACATACATAT
>CAIGQZ010033112.1:3345318-3382725 GCA_903798205.1 Danio tinwini
ATGTGGGTGTTTATGCGAGGATTGAGTTTATATGTATGTGCGTGTGTATGTGGGTGTATGTATGCGTAAGGTTTATATGTATATGCTCAAGTTTCATATATGTTGTTTTGAACATCCAATAGTATAGGTGTATATGCGAGCAATTTATAGGTGTATATGCACGTGTTTTATGTATGTGTTGATAAGCAAAGTTTGATTTAAATCCTACACGGCGCCTCATACTGTTATACTGGTAATGTTTGAGTGAAATATGTTATATGTATAGATTAATCAATGTAACATAATAAGTAGTATATTATATTTACAGTTTATTCTGAATGCTTAAACCCTAACCGAGATTCTCATAGCACAATTTATAAAACGATTAATTCTTATAACAAAACAACTCACTGAGTTTGCAAAATTAAGGCAAAGCAAGGCAAGGCAAGTTTATTTATATAGCACATTTCATACACAGTGGCAATTCAAAGTGCTTTACATAAACAAGAATAAAAAGACAAGTATAAGAAAATAAAATGGTAAATAATAAGAACAATTAAAACCAGATAAAAATGTGTTAAAACAGGGTATAAAAGAATGAAAAGAAAATAACAAAAGTGCGATCTGTCAGACGTAGCACAGTGCTCATTTAGTAAATGCACAGCTAAACAGAAGTGTTTTCAGTCTTGATTTGAATGTGCCTAATGTTGGAGCACATCTGATCATTTCTGGAAGCTGATTCCAGCAGTGAGGGACATAGTAGCTATAGGACGATTCACCCTGCTTTGACTGAACACTTGGAATTTCTAGTTTATATGATCTTAGAGATCTGAGACTTCTATTAGTTTTGTATTCAGTGAGCATATCTGTAACGTATTGAGGTCCTAGGCCATTTAGTGATTTATAGACAAGTAATAATACTTTAAAATCTATTCTGAATGTAACTGGGAGCCAGTGTAAAGACCTGTTAAAAGCACAAACACTGCTTTGCACTAAGTTTGCAAAATTGTAGGTACAATCCACTGCACAGCACTCTTTTTGCAGAACTGTTAACACAACTCGCTGCTTTACACTGAATTTCCAAATGATCAACACACTCCTAGCAAAGCTATTCACATGTATAATGTACGCTGGCACCGAAGACGATGGCCGCCTCCGTGTCGTGCTCTGCAGTTGCCTTTGTGTTTTTGTTAATTTGTCCTGTCTTCAATCACATTCCTACAGTTAGTTTAACCAGAGACAAACTGTTGGACATTCGGATGCATACACCACCAAATATTTTTCCAGACTTGGACTTATGTGATGTTTTGTTGGACATTGTAGTTGGAGGAGCCGCTGTGCTGCTCAAATGCTTTCAGGCAAGCAGACGAGGGAAGCGTGCAGGCGTGCTTGTGAAACTCAGACAGCGTGGGTTTCGAACCGCATTGACTAGCATCCATCTGGCAAATTTCCACTTTCTACTCAACAAAATGGATGAACTCATCCAATGTATTCAGCTGCTCTGTGTTTCACGGAAACCTGGCTGAACGACACCATACCGGACAACGCGCTTCACCTACTGATCTATCAGCTGTTCAGAGCAGATCGCGACGAAGAATCAACGCGAAAATCACGCAGTGGCGGGACGTGCTTTTACATGATGATAGATGATAGTGGACTTCAGGAGAAACCCCCCTGCTCTCCCCCACTGAGCATCATGGACAGCATTGTGGCAGCAGTGGAGTCATTCAGGTTTTTGGGCACCACTATCTCTCTACCTGAAGTGGGACACTCACATTGAGTCCATTGTCAAAAAAGCTCAACAGAGGCTGTACTTTCTTCGTCAGCTGAGGAAGTTCAACCTCCCAAAGGAGTTGCTGAAACAGTTTTACACCTCCATCATTGAATCAGTCATCTGCACATCAATAACTGTTTAGCTCAGCTTCCAAATCCAACCTCCGAAGACTACGTCGAATAGTTCGGACTGCTGAGCGAATCATTGGTACTCTCCAAGAACTGTACTTATCCAGAGCAAGCAGAAGGGCTGCTAAAATCACTCTGGACCCCTCACACCCAGCACACTGCCTCTTTAAACTTTTATCTTCTGGTCGACGCTACAGAGCACTGCGCACCAGAACAGCCCAACACAGAAACAGTTTCTTCCCTCAGGCAATCCATCTCATGAACACTTGATGATAATAATTGTGGAACCAACATCACTAACTGCTATACACTTTTTATACACACACACTTATTTAACAACACACTTTACATGCCAATTTGCACATAACAGCTGCACATATAATGTTGTATATGGTAATACACCTGTACATACACTTGTCAATTTGTATATTTGCATTCGCTACTTTTAAAATATATTTATTACCTGTTTTTTTTGTTTTTTTTCCTGTCTCTGTAATTCTGTTGCACTGTAGAAGCTCTGTCACAAAAACTAATTACTCGTATGTGTGAACATACCTGGCAATACAGCTCTTTTTGATTCTGATGTATGGCTATTATTTACACTATTTTGCCAACTGTCTGGCACACAGTCACATGTGAAAACTGATTTAGATAATTAGTTCACTTTGCAATCAGATACTTTCCCCGGTGCCTTGGACTAGAGGACATTGCATGTGATGTAGATGAAATTTTGTGGCCGGACCCAGAGAGACATGATGTAGTCTGATTTTTCTTTTTTTTTTATTAGTGAAATGACTATTTTGTGTTTTGATTTGGAAAAACACTTGTGCTTGTTTTTATGTGTGTAAATAAACACCAGTACTTGAAGTTTGCATCCCTGTATGTTTACAGAACTATGAGAAAGGTATGACTTCAAACTGACATAACCTAGCGTGTGCTCAAAGAAGGCAAAAGCCAGATGTTTTTTTACTTTATTTTTTTTATTTAAAAACAGCCAAACTCAATCCAAACATAATCTTGCACACAAAAAACAAACAAACATACAAATAAACCAACAAACAGCAAATATATATATATAAAATAACTTAACAAAAAAAGAACAACATACCCTGCAGACATCAAATAGAAACTCCGTAGGGGGTTAAATAAAACCATATTCTTGAAACAAATCATACAATTGTTTAGCCTTCTCACTCTTCATTATTTTTAAAGCTTCTACATTGGTGGCAAACTCCTTTATAAAGACAATCAGTTGAGGAGCTGTTTTCAAAGCAAAAGCCAGATGTAGTTTTAATTCATTCCATCAGAGTGCAGTTGGCGCATTGTGTGCTTATTAATGTGATGGCTTGGGTTAAACGTGATACAAAAATACCATTTTTACGAAGGTTTGAAGAGTCAAGCAAGGTTTATTCGCTTTTGCCAGAGAACTAAAATGTTTTGCAGATTTGGTGAAGGGTTTTCTTATTAGTGTGTAGAGTTTTGCAAAAAAAAAGCCAATAGTTACAAAACATGTGCTTAAGCCATCAGAAAAAACTGTATTTGAGAGCAGTGATTGATTTTGAACACAGGTAAAACTGTTTTGAAACAAAAGTTTCATTTTGCAAGAGAAGTTTTGTTAATACTGCTTGAAGATAAGGTTTTGTGTTTAATGGTGTATTAAATGGGCCTGGGTTGTATACTTATATCATATTTTGTTAAGTTGTTAACACTTTATTTTGATGTCCATTTGAGTATCAGTAGACTGTCTGCTTAATATCTGCTGATGCTGCTCCTTCAACAGACAATTAACTGACTATAAGAAACCTTGCAAGTAAATGTCAACTTACACTAACCCCAACCCCAACCTAACAGTCTACGTATAATCTAATGAGAATTAGTTGCAATATAACTTAAATTCAACAAACGGACCATCAAAATAAAGTATGACTATTAAGTTTGATCAGTAATAAAAGGCCTCATCTTCAGAATGTGTGGGTGAGGAGCACAAAGCCAGCATTCCTTCAACATTCTTCAACAAAACACGCATGAGGCCTGCCACACTGTGACTATAAAGAAGACGATTCTCTGCAACATTTGAGACTGCCTTCATCACATCTTCCATCACCTTTATCACAGGCTCCCAGAGGACGAAGCATCGGGTTTGCCTCTCCAGAGCAGTGACTCTTCCACTGACAACACTCAGAAGATTCACAGCTTTTCTCACCATCTCCTGAAAATCAGCTGTGTAGTCCAGATGCTGCTTCACCACTTCTATCTCACACTGAATTTTGTCCAGCAACTCATCAGTTTCTTCAATCTCACTCTCTATATCAGAGATCTTGGACTGGTAATCAGACACTTTCCTCTTGTACTTCCCCACTCTGGACTCATTTTCTTCAAGATCATCTTCAGCATCCTTCATAGCCTTAAATGCATCTGCCATTGTATGTAATCCATCAATCATTATATGTGGACCTAAAGGAATTCAAGCAATCGCATCAGCCACAATGATTAGTTTATAATTGGCAGTATTCAAAAGTAGAGGATTTCTCACCAGTAACCCATCCAACAATTGGTATCACACTAACATATGCTCCTGCACCTGCTACGACTCCACCTTTAACCATCCTGAGCTTCTCTCTTGCTATTTCATTTTTTGCTGATGCCACACTTTTTTTGGCCTGCTCCAAAGCTGCTCTAGAATACTCCAATGATTTCTCAACAGAATCCTTCTCCATATGTAATTCAATCTTGGTCAGGTGTTTCTGCCACCTCAGCTGCTCAGCATTTCCTTTTTCTTTAATAAGTTGCTCCATACGTTCATCTAGATTTTGCAGTTTTCCTTCAATAGTTTTCTCTGATCTTGCAATGTGCTGCTCAGCGTGCTCAATATGTCTTCTGATTTGTCTATAATTGAAGCACATGCCAGTGTTCGGATGTACTTGTGCATCCAAAAGATGCTTGCAGACATAACAGATAGAGATAATTCCATCATTTAGAGGCCCAACCACCATCTTCATAGACTGCAGATCCCTAACCCTGTCAGAGAAAAAAAAATAACACAAATGTAATTAGAGCAAGCGCAAACGATGTTAAATCACTTTGTTATGTAGAGTAGCTATAATTGATCTCCATACAGCAGCATATATTTACTTGTATGGTGGGTAATATGTTACACTGCAGCGAGTAGATGTGCAAAAACAAATCCAAATGTTAATTGTGTGTGCGTGTGTATGTGTGTGCGTGTGTATGTAGCTCGTTTATCATTGGAGAAAGGCTGAATAATATCCACAACCGCTTCATCAGATAACCACAACCTTGACAACTTGCTAAGAAACCCCAGAATGCTTCTGCTCTGATTCTGTTTATAATTGTTTTTACTAGCAGAATAAAGTTATCCCTGTTGCCTCTCTCAGGACTCTTCAGGTACACTAAAGTCTCTGCACGGATGTATGACATCAAACGTTGGCTGTCACAGAACTTTCTTTCTCTGAACGAAGACAAAACAGAATGTATTTTGTTTGGCAGTTCAAACCTGCCTAATGAGTTGCCCTCAAATTATCTTAGTTTTCCCCCACACTTTAGCCATGTAGTTAAAAAATTTGGGAATGAACTTGGACAATAGTTTAAAATTTGATAAACAGGTAAACTCAGTGATCAAGGTTAGCTTTTTTCAGCTTCGCCTTCTTGCCAAAGTTAAGCCATTTCTGAGCCAGCATGATCTAGAGAAAGCCATTCATGCTTTTATCAGTTCTCGTCTGGACTATTGCAATGCACTATATGTTGGAATTAACCAAACCCCACTCCATCGGTTACAACTGGTGCAAAATGCTGCTGCATGTATGCTTACGAATAGTCGCAAACGTGAGCATATTACACCTGTTCTTGACTCTCTTCACTGGCTCCCTGTTAGGTTCAGAATTGATTTTAAACTACTGTTGTTTGTTTTTAATGCAGTTAATGGTCTTGCACCTTCATACTTATGTGAGATTTTACTGGTTCATAAACCAAACAGAGCCCTACGATCAGTAGGTCAGTTGTTGCTGGAGGTCCCCAGATCCAGGTACAAACAATGGGGTGATCGTTCATTTGCAGTGGCAGGTCCAAAACTATGGAACACCCTGCCTTTAGAACTTCGCATCCATACAGATGTGGCGCTATTTAAAGCTAAACTCAAAGCCTATTTATTTAGACTTGCTTTTGATACTCATATAAGTACAAAATGCTGTTTTATTGACACTTGGGTTCTTATCATTTTATGTGTCTTTATAAATTTCAGTTTTTAAGACTGTAAAGCACTTTGGGCAGCCTCCTAGTTGTAATAAGGTGCTACATAAATAAAGTTTGGTTGATTGATTGATTGATTGATTGATTGAACCATGCAACACAGAGTTTACACAGAGGAGAATTAATAACTCGGAGATGAGCTCTCAATTTGGAGGATAATTCTAAATCAAGGAAAAGAGAGAAGTGCTGTATAAAGAAAATAAATTAAGTTGTTTTGATAATATATGATTACACATTTTCTTTATGCATTTCATTTGAAATTTAAATTGTATAGTTAAAAACATGTTTAATAGTAGATTTTTTTTAAATAATGATAAACAGTTGAAGTCAGAATTATTAGCCCCCCTGTTTTAGTTTCAATTTCTGTTTAACAGAGAGATATTGTCAACAAATTTCTAAACATAATACTATAGTTATAATAACTAATTTCTAACAACTGATTTATTTTATCTTTGCCATGATGACAGTAAATAATATTTGACTAGATATTTTTTAAGACACTTCTATACAGCTTACAGTGACATTTAAAGGCGTAACTAGGTTAATTAGGTTAACTAGGCAGGTTAGGGTAATTAGGCAAGTTATTGTACAATGATGGTTTGTTCTGTAGACTATCAAAAATATATAGCTCAAAGGGGCTAATGATATTGACCTTAAAATGTTTAAAAAAAATTAAAAACTGATTTTTTGGTAGCCAAAATTAAACAAATAAGACTTTCTCCAGGAGAAAAAATTATTATCAGACATACTGTGAAAATTTCCTTGCTCTGTTAAACATCATTTGGAAAAGTGACAACAAAAATCAAAGGGGGGCTAATAATTCTGACTTCAAATGTAAATGTAGTTTGTATAACATTAAGAGCAAAAAGGCACTGGTAACACTTTACAATAATAGTTCATGAATAATTATGTGCTCATATGTAAACTAAACATTACTTTATTATGAACTAATGATGATTTAATGCATGCGCTAAACATGAAGTAACTTTGCAACATGAATTCTTGTGTAAAAAACAAAGCAATCTCACGGCCAGGGATGGGCAGTATTTATGATACATGTATTTCATAACGTATTTTAAATACAAAATAGTATTTTATAATTTGTATTGGACAGGGTTTAGGAAAATGGCTTAATATTTTGTATCAAAATTCTTTAGTGACTTGTATTTTTGTATTTTAAAATACTGTAAAATACTTTGTAAGAAGTCTACATGATGACATTAGGCATGGGAAGATAACCGTTTTCAAGGTATACCGCGGTTTGGAAAAGTCAAGGTTTTCATACCGCAATTTTCTCTAATACCGTTCCTAAGGTATGTGTACCATTTTTTATTTACATTTTTTTTACAACAGCATCTCCAGCAGAAAAGATATCCAAAGATGCTATTTTAAATTGTAAATAAATCAGTGTTTTTGAAACTAATGAAGACAGCAGACGTCAATGATTCATTTTCATTATTTAGCTTGACATGTTTACTGCTCCAAAATATTATAAATGTTTCTCAAAATAAAATATATTGTGTTCAAAGGGGAAAAAACTTTTAGTTTTTTACCCAGACATTTAAAAATAATATATTTTAGAGCAGTAATCACAATACCGTGATACTGTGAAACCGTGATATTTTTATCCAAGGTTATCATACTGTCAGAATCTTATACCGACCCATGCCTAGATGACATCATTAAAATGCAGTCTCAGATTGGTGCTTTCTCAGTTATTTGCCTATGCTTGAGATCAGAAAAGAAAATTGATTAAGAAGGTGGTCAATGATTGGAGTATGGTCGAGAATAAGAAATTAAGAGACAAACAGCATGGGTATATTTGAGAGCAAGTCAACAATCATTGAAAATAGCATACTGCATAATGCCTAGACCAGTAATACATAATGGCTGTATAGTGTACGATTCGGCATAAGCATCTTTGCTTAAGAAATGAGATGGAATAAAATATCAGTTCTTAAGAACAGAATGTGGAGCTTCAGAACATGATCATTCTCAGTCTCAGTACTGCAGGCGGAAATTCAGAGGAAGTTTAAAAATTAAAAAACCCTTAAGAGATGCTGTACTGGTGTTCAAAGGCTTTAAACTGACACGCTTCCAGTTAAAGAAGAACTGAAAAACTCTTGAGTAGTAAAACTCAGTAAACTGCACCAATAATAGTTGTTTTGGATGGATTGCTGATGCCATGAAAAAAAGACAAATGACATAAAAATAATTCAAAGTGGCACAATCCAGTATATTAGACAAAAATATATAATAATATGCCAGTCTATACAGACTGGTCAAAAACTCCAGACTTTGCAAAAACTGATAACTCCATTTTTTGAGATATCATATTTTACGTTGTGCATTGAAGAGAACACTTGCAAAAACATAATGTATGGAAATTACAGTACTAAAACTGTAGATTTTAGCTGTTTTCAGAAATCATCTTTTTACATTAAGTATTGAAGAAAAAAATATTTATTCAAAAAAATTATGTGAACAAAAAATTTAAATAACCACTTGATATATAACCTTGTTAAAATATAAGACTGTTAAAAGATGTTGTTTATTTTACTGGTCATGCAATGAATGTAAACACAATGAAGAGATATAGTATGGTCCTCATTCCTATAGTAACTCATTATCTGCATTACATGGTTTTTACAGTGATTAAAGAGAACATCTTAAAGACAGGACTTTCTTTAGTAATTTATACTAAAATGAAAGAGAAACAAAAGTTTATACTAATGTACAGGAGTAGAGGTGAATGCGTTGGCAGAGAAGCTGACTTAAACTTACTCAGAGAAATACTGTTGCTGTCAAACATAGTTTACTTCACTAGGTCAGTTTATGGTGAAGAGATCGAATATGATCTTTTGTGATCGAATATGGCTATTGATGGAAGATTTGTGAAAAAAATGTCATGCTCCCTTATAAAAGTATTTTGTAGTATTTTCAAAATACAAAAATACAGTATTTTATTTTGATACATGACTGCTGTATTTTATAGTTTATTTTGATACACGTAAAATTTATGTATTTGGTATTTTATATTAAAATACATTTCAATGTATTTTTGCCCATCGCTGCTCACGGCAATTCGTAACTTTTTAATTTAAGGGCTAATTTATTAGAATTTTTACAATTTAATTCGTACAATTTAGTAAGATTTGCTCATCAACCAATGACAGTTGGGTTTAGTGGGGGTGGGGTTGGGTTGGGTGCCACGCCTCCTTTTTAAAATCGTACATTTTCGTACAACTGAACTCGTATAAATTCGTACGAATTAGCCACTAAACTGACAAAATGTAAAATACCTACGTTTTCTCGTGATATCGGTTCGCTACCTTATTTACATGTTAGTACATAATTATTTGTCAATTAATGTATTAATTATCACATTAGTTTATGCTTAATTTAACCATCTTTCGTATAATCGTACAATTATATTGTGACTTTACTTGTAGGGGCACATCATCATTAACCCATTCGTAACTACTTATGAACTCCTTATTCATGTCCATAAAGTGCAATGCACTGGAAAACAATAGAAAAGTGTTCTGGCTTCATCAATATGAACAGTTTAAACACAGGAGTTCAAGAGTAAATAAGGATGAGTCAATGATGATGTGCCTCTTTAAGTAAGTCACAACATAATTATACATGACTTCAGCACATGAGTACATTTAGCTTAAACTTAAATGTTAATTATTACATTAATAAACAACATGCACTAAGAAGTAATTAAGGTAGTCGTTATTCACACATGAATTCATGTGACTCATGTTGTAGATAAGATTAGTTGATCAGTGCACGCCTTAACTGATCATTAATTCATAATAAAATGATGTCTAGTTTACATATTAATACATCATTATTCATTTACTGTTATTGTAAAGCATTACTGAGGGACTTGCTTACCTTTGCTAAGAGAACAAAAAGAGCAACAACACAATGACCAAAAAGGACTTGGCTTTGACTGGACAAAAATCACATTTACAGGCAAACATGAATCCTTTCAAGTGACAAGTACATTAAACACACTACCCATTAAAACATTCCTTATTTAAAGGAATAGTAGAAAATGTGCTCAATGTTTACTCACCCTTTAAGCTTTGAGTTTCTTCTGTTGTACACAAAAGAATATATTTTGATGAAAGCTGAAAACCTGTAACCATTGAATTCCATAGTAGGAAAACAAATAAAGTAATATAGCATGGTTACCGCATCTTTCTTCAAAATATCTTCTTATTCTGCTCAATAAAAGAAAGAAAGTCAAACTGGTTTGGAAAGGGAAAGTAAATGACAGGTTTTTCATTTTTGGGTGAACTACCCCTTTAATTTAACATCTAAGAATTTGTTGGCTTACTCCAAACACCCCTTGTATCTGTCCTCACCCTTCCCTATACCTTGCCCCTGAACTGTTATTATTTTTTTTATATAACAACAGAGGTTAGTATGCTACTTTATAAAACATGTAACATGTTACGTTTGAATATTGTCTTTCACAAAACTTACCTTACATCCATAATTTTTGTTTTGCAGTTTTTTTGTTTTGCTCCGTCATATGTGAGAATGAAATCTGTGGGATGGAGGCTTGCTTGTATATCCAGCATGATGAAACGGAACAGACCGCCCCTCCAAGAGTCACATGTTTTGATATGAGCCTAAAAAAAGGTTCGTGCAGTGCTAAACACAAACAGATACTTGATATTTTATTTGACATTACTATTTTTACTATTCGAATCACTATAAAACACATCGTAGTTTTACCGTAATTTATATAGTCATTCGACTGGTAAATTACATTAAAATCACTTAAAACACTTAAAAAGATGCAATTACGTAACGTGTCAAATTTTTTTCATAAAAATACTATCACTCTTTACTACAACTTGCATAAACAAGAATGTGAAATATTAAACATACATAAAAACACGTGACTTCAGATAAAACGAAGATGGTCGTCTTGAGATTAAAATAGACAGCTAGGGGACTGTCCATACTGGGAATGCGAACGTAAAACACGTCCGTTTGCGTATATTAGTTTCGAGTGTTTGTGTTTATAAATATATAAAACTTTCTGTTGACTATTAAATCATCTGCACAGCACATCCTCTATTTCATCAAACCAGAGCTTTCTGCATGGTAAGATAGCTACTATTGCACTTTTCCCCCCACTTTTTGTAACCTTGTAATCAGATAAAAATAATTCGAATCTTTATAGTTTTGAGAGTTTAATATTTTAAAAGAGAAATCAAAACTACAGCTGTTTAAATGCTTTAGCATATACTATTCACCAGATTTAATTTTGTTCACAACAAGTGTACATTCTGTGAGGTTGACATTGAAATGACTGCACATTTATTTTTTGAAAGTTTATATAGCAGAACCTTTTGGTCTGATTCATTTGAGTGGTTAAAGGTTTCTCTCAAGCTGTCCTCCCAATTTTCTATAAAATTATATTTTCTTTGGTTTATTAGGGAAAGATGTTAATATTAAATTTGTATTGAACAATATTCTCATTTTGGAGAAATTTTATATTCATAAATGCAAGTGCCTTAAAACAAAACCCTTGTTTTCCAAAAGGAATTTTGGTTTTACTGTAAATCTTTAAAGTTGCTAAAATCAAAATTTGGAAGAAAATGTGAACTAACACAAGACCCGGTAGTGTAAATGTTTTTTTTTTCTTTCTTTTAGTTATGTTTGTGCATCTATTCTATGGTTTAAGTGTATTTATTTATATTATTATTTTATTGATTTGATTATTATTTGTGCTCTGTTCTATAAATGTAGATGAAAGTTGTTAATCAAATTTTGCCCCATTGTAATTGTTTTATAATGCAAAAAAAAAAAAAAACTATTCACCATATAGTCTATGCCAATCAGCTCTCCAAGTGCGAATGAAACGTCTTGTCGTCCTCGGTTTTAGGTAAAACTGCAGAACATAACAGTGCTGATGCTGCCCACATTAAAACTGGTCAAAACTAATATACACCAAACTTAGTGATGTTGCACGCACACACTGAACAACCATATGGAGAATTCAATATTTATTAGCTTGATTATTCTAACTAAAAACTATTGTATTGGTTTAACTGATACAAGGCATAGTGAATAGCAAATTATGTAAAGTTTTATGCCAAATGTTATGATAAATGGTAATAATAAAGTGTTCCTTTTCCCCGCCTAAAATACTGTGTTCATAAAACACCACTGGAGAACAGGAAATGTGTTTGCATTAAATGAATGTGTTTAATTAAGATAATATATTAAAATAATATTACAAAAATACCCGTTTGCAATATAGAACAAAATTGTAAAGTATTCAGCCTTTTTTTTAAGTGATAGCTTTTTCTGTTTTTTTTTATTTTTTATTCCTGTTTAGTGAAACTAGTTAACTATACGGTCCTCAAATCTGGTCCTGCAGGGTTCTCTTAATACTGATCATCAGCTTGTATGTAAAGACCTCTATGGAAAGCACTGTGTAAAGGGTATCCGCTTGTTAAGTGGTGACGTGTTGGTGACGTATGTAATGCTGTTTCCGGGTCCAAGATGCCACTCATTTGAATTGACAAAAGGTTTGCTTATGATCACTTTTTATTCATATTACACATTAAAGTGAATTTTATATAAGGTCATAGTGTACACAACAATCACTGGGCTTGCTGCATCACAAATACCAAAATTGTAACAATTTATAAAAAAATTTATCACTTTCTGGCCATCAGATATTAGGCATGGACTTATATATTGCAATCGTGATTTTTGAAAGTATTACATCGCTTTATAAACGTTTATTATTAGCATTTAATGAGTCTCCTCATTCAGTTTCATAGAGCGTTTGGACCCGGAAACCCCTTCACGTGACGTCACACTTAACAAGCGGATAAAGGGTTGTTGTTTATCCTGATTCTTTATAACAAAAAAATCACAACAAAAATTCAGTTTATACTTTAAATGGACACGAACCCCGTTTCAGAAAGGAGGTTAAGTGAAAACTCAAAGTATGTTAACCCTGACTGAAATGAGAGAAACTCTGGGTTTTCTGTTTCAAAATGGCAGGTTTGTCAAACTCGAGAAAGCAGGGTAAGTCAAGTCTGTTTCTGAAAGAGAGGTAACTTTAACTCATAGTCAGATACTGTGGTAACTTACTTTGTGAATCAGGAGCAGGTTTTATTTTCTAAACTCTGAGTTTCTGTCGGTCTCCTCCACTTTTTTTTAAAGATGAAGCGGTATTTCTCGCCTTAGCCTAACATTTTCATCCACCTATTTTTATGCACATTTTGGATATGCTCATAAAAAATTGGTTGAGGGAAATGTCAAGATGCACATAACTTTTGAAAATACGCATAAAAAACATATGCACATAACTGATTAGGAGAAACAATTTTACCAAACAAATTCTAGTATGTGTATTAAAAAGGTTTGTTATAAGAGATCATATGATGATGAAAATGTGTGTGAATGGATAAACCAGCAGGCTGAGCACATTGTAAAACATCTGAAATGCTGTTTTGGTCATTCTAAAATGCCTGAACGTTTTTTATGAGCAAAAATAGGTGGGTGAAAACATAAGGCTAAGGCGAGAAATACCACTTCATCTTTAAAAAAGGGGAGGAGACCGACAGAAACTCAGAGTTTAGAGAATAAAACCTGCTCCTGACCAGGTTCGGTTCACTGAGTAAGCAACCACGGTAACTGACTCTGAGTTAAAGTTACCTCTCTTTCAGAAACAGGCTTGACTTACCCTGCTTTCTCCAGTTTGACAAACCTGCCATTTTGAAACAGAAAATCCAGAGTTTCTCTCATTTCAGGGTTTACATACTCTAAGTTTTCTGAAACATGGCCAATTTGTTTGTTTGTTTATAATAAGCACCTTATTTGACAGACATATTATGCACTTATTCCACATTTGCAAGGGGATTAAACTAGGGCTGTGCGATTAATCAAATCGCAATTTGAAACATTGCGATTAGTTAATCTCAAGAGGCTGCAATATGAAATATGTGTATTATTTATGTTCCCAGCCAGAGCAAATGCATGTCTGACAGTCTTACTAGCCAATTGAGTGAGCAGACTTTCATTCGGCCCAATCAGAATTGCTCAACTGAACTATGTCCACAATAAAAAAAATGGATAACTAACAGAAAAGTGCTGACAAGTGGGATTATGGGATTTGCTGCTTCAGAAGCATTAATAGATGAATTAATATCAAAGAAAACGGCATTTGTAATATGAGAATATTTTGGTTTCAAAGTCACAGACACCAAACAAAAACAAGTAATTTTTAAGAGCTGTCACAGAATTGTTGCCACGGCTTACAGATTATTTAGCTGAAGCTTGACTACAAAATTAAATCGTTAATCAAATCACAATCACAATATCTGTCAAAAAAGAAATTTAAATCACAATTAGATATTTTCCCCAAATCGCACAGCCTTAGTTTGAACACAGTTCTTTTGCAACAGTATGTGAATATAGCCATCCTTTGAGGGTAAAAATTCATGAATTAATTTTTTATAATCACACTTAAAATAAATAATAATAAAAATAAATATGAAAATAAATTGATAAAACCAGATTGACATTCTCCCTTTGTATATGTCATCAGAGGGGGGAAAGTCCTGCCCAATAGTGGCAATCTCACCTTTATTAGCATAAACTGCCCTGAGTGAGAAGCAGCCACTTTGCTGTCACTCCTCCCTCTTTCAAGAAGAGGACTGGGAGCACAATTATGTTTGAATTTAAAGCGACAGTCACCAAAATGGCATAATTTGGATCAAAGCCTTAAAAGGGGCAGTTTTAAAGAGTTATAAAAATATTCATGGGTTATAATGAGCTGAAACTTCACATGCACACTCAAAGACTTATTTTACATCTTCCAGGTCCACTTTAATGTCAGATTTGTGGTTTGTAAGTGTCACAGGTTTCACATGAAACAGTTCATATGAAACAATGCTTTGACTGAGAGTAGTTGGTCTGCTCATAGTTTGTTCTTGCTTTATTAATCTTAGTGAAAAAAGTCAACCAGTTTATCTTGGATATTGGTTTTGCAAGTGATGCAGCAGTTCACAGGTTTTTGCAAGCACTTTGAAACATATACCGTGGACATGGTCTGTTGCTAACTGTGATGCATGCCATGTGAATTAGTTTGTTATGCACTGTGCATCATACTGCTGTTGTTTTGATAGACACAGGCCTTTGGTTTTTTGCAGTGTGTAGAAATGCCTTTTAACCTGTGAAGGGTTTATAATCAGTCGTAAGGATTCAGTTATGCACTCTTATTTTGTCAGATGGTTTACCCAGTGAACTGTCTCTGGTATTTAAAAGCCATCTGTCCATTTTATTCTTAGTTGCTTGAACTTGAGCGTGTCAATTCACCTCTAATATATCACTTGATTAGCTGTTCCTAGTGGAGGGCTAAAGATTTGCTGGCTATTCAAAATTATTTGTATGCCACTGAATTAACAGGTTTTAGTTTAAAGTTTGCAAATGGAGAGCTGCTTCTAATGGTTAATCATCGATTAAACAGAGTCATGGAGTCACACATCTGCTACATATCAACCCTGACATTTAAAGTTAAACATTTTAAAGTCTGATAACTGTGGAGTCTAATTGTACCATATTTCATTAGTATTCTGTCCAATAATTTTGTGTTCAGTCAATTTTTGTGAGTTATTTTTAATTGTTCTCATTTGTTTTGAGCAGCAACAAGAAAGCCATGAGTTCTGTGATTTCAAAATCTACTCAGAGCCTCGCCACTGCTAAGGACATGAGGGAGCAAATCCAAATAATAATGCAGCCCTATGTCAACTGGGAAGAGTATCTGACTCCAGCGCCTCTATCTATAGCCATTCTGGGAGAGCTGGTTTTCATCTCATCCTCAACAGATTTCTCTATCAATAAAAATCCCCCTAAAGAGGGTTACAAATTCATCAAATACCCTGATTCTTTCCGTGCTTGCCTCATGCAAGTGTGTAACACTGGTTGGTGGGCATTTAATGAAGCCCATACGAGCATGGATCAGATCCGTCTCCATACGGCCCAAGTTCCAGATTACATGCAGAGTGCTGTGAAGATTCTGTTCCAAGATGATGATGAACTTGTCAAAGCTCTTCTTCCTGATCAGATGAACAATATTAGAGAGATCGCAGATGAATGTCTGACGCTGTCTGCTGCTACTGAAAAGAGTTTTGGTAATGTCATCAATATCATCCAAGAGCTGCTGGAAGCCTGTATGAATGCAAACCGCTTCTATGGGGAAGAGATGGAG
Organism: Danio tinwini; assembly: GCA_903798205.1. Taxonomy (NCBI): domain Eukaryota; kingdom Metazoa; phylum Chordata; class Actinopteri; order Cypriniformes; family Danionidae; genus Danio; species Danio tinwini. The sequence continues at coordinate 3,361,727 of CAIGQZ010033112.1, forward strand.
GCAATCAAGAAGAAGATTGAGGAGAGCAAACTGCGGAAGCAGTCATCAGAAGAAACAAAGAAAAGGACTGAGAAGGCAGTGAAAGCTGTGGAGAAACAACTGGATGAGGCTCAAGAGAGCTACAAGAAAGCTCTGGATTCTCTTCCTGGTGGATGGGAAATGATTGCTATGGACTGTGTTGGTGGGTTAGCACAGAGCGTTACAGGCCTGATTAATGGAGTGACGTCTCTTATTACTCACCCAGTCAGAAATGCATGTTCTGCAACAACAAAGATTGCTAGTACCGTGAACCAGATTAGAGATCAGGAGAGAGATGTAGTTGCTGAAATAAATGCATACAGTAAGTCTGCTGAAATTTTGAACTGTGTCCAGAATATCCAGGAGCTAATGAATGTGTATAGTGAGGGTGATGACATTGCCTGGACACATCTGTTTGATCAGAAGAACAATTGTGCAAAAACTATTTTTATTGCACAACAGTTTGAACGAATCAGTGAGGAATTAAATCAAGTCTCTGACTGCTCAAGTAAGTTTCAGGCTCAGAAGTTGTGCTGCATGGGCATGAAGATATGCAATGAGCTGGACCGTTATGCACCTGATGGCGAATGTGAGAAAAACAAAAGTAAAAAGATTATAAAGGAGGTTTTGGAACTGATCCAGCTTGCACGAGTTTTTGACTGCAAAGGTAAAAATGTGACAAATTATCCAGCCATTTCTCCAATACCACCAATGATGTATAAAGAAGCAATCAAATCGGAGAACATGAGTCCTGCACAGAAGGCCACAGAGAATGCAAGATTCACCATAGAGCAGACCCGAGCTCAGCTGAACAAGACCAGAGAGACCTATGAGAAATGTGTTGAGAACCTTGAGAACAACCAGAAAGACCTGACTGAAATCCTGGTCACTATGAGAAACTGTGACCTGAAAGAGATCGACTTCAATACCACCATAGAGATGCTGGCCAAAGGAATGGATGCCATGGGGAGAGTGAAGGTGCAGTGGGAGAAGATGGTTCACTTCTTTCAGATGGTTTCTGCCATTGTGAAAACCAGACTGAGCAAAACTCTCACAAACTTTGCCTCCACATCTGAGAACACACAAACCCTTCCCTACAATAAAAAGCAATTCTCAAAATATATGCTCTACACTCAGGCCTTTCAAGCCAGTAACATTGCTAGTCTGGTCCATATGATCTCTGCAACATACACAGAGGTTTCCAGCAGGTACCTGATGGATCGAGTCAGCTCACTGGGCAAACTGATGGCTATGGATAAAAATAAGCCCGAATTTGAGCATGAGCGACAACAGCTCCATTACTCCTGTGATGAGGCACAAAAGGGCATCTTAAGGCTTGTGAAGACGAATAAAAAGGAGTTTGACGATAAGACTGAAAATAGACTGGAAAGAATCAATCGAGAATTGCTTCCCATTCTGCCTGCTGCTCCTCCAGAGCAAATCAAGAGCATTCAAGAGGCTGTTCAAACTGGATTCACTGAAGACGATTATGTATAATATCTATTTTACTAGCTCATTAAATGCAAGATAATTATCCTTATATTATAAGGATATAACCCTATAAAATAATTTTCCTTTGGCTTTAGTCCCTTATTTATGAGGTGTAGATATGTTTTAAACACAGATGGTCTTACAGCCACAACCCAGTACTGGGAAACAATACACTCTCGCATTCACACACTCACTCATACATTACAGCCAATTACAGCATGGAGGAAACCCACACGAACACAGAGAAAACATGCAAACTCCACACAGAAAGCCAGGACTCAAAGCAGCTGGGACTCGAACCATGCAGCAAACCTTCAATTCACGACTCGAACCATCTTGCTGTGAGGCGACAGTGCAAATGTATGAACCGCCGTGCCACCCCGCAAAGCAGTATGTTTGTTATTCTAATTAACAATTGAACAATAAATATTTTAAACGGATATTTATTAATTGCGACATGATCTTATAGGAATATGTTCAATGTTTTGTCATTATTTCATGTTTAGTTTGGTATAAAACCTTTCGCTTGGCTGTGCAATATATATTATAATTAATAAAGGCACTCTGCACTGATTACAAAATTCTTCCAACACTAATAAAAAATGTTGCTACTCAGATTGTTCTGTATCTCCATACTGCCGGTACCAACATTTAGAACTTTGTAGTCCAAAAATGTGTTAAAGTCAAGATGAGTCTACAGAATATAACATTACATTATAAAAGTCATCAAATACTAAGCAGCTTTTGCAACAAATGGGGTTACAGATATATACTAAAATTAGTTTAGACCAAAATAAAAGTATGCCTTAATTAGCCGCATAATATACAAACAAACATATTACACAATGCCTGGAAAGAATATCAAAGTTAAATGTGTATGCTAAATTGTAATGTTTCAATAAAACAATTAGTTTAATGTCTTCACTTTATTAACATCAGATAGTTTTAGTCCAGGAACACAAGTGACTCTCAGACAGCATGTATGGACCTTTTTTTTCTGTCTCTCTCTCTGTAGAAGTGGTTCTCAATTCTTGTCCTTGGGCTCCCCCCACTGCACATTTTGTATGTCTCTCTTATTTGACACACAAGGATCAGTTCATGAATCTCTGTTAAGGAGTTGATGATCTAAAACAAGTGTGTTAAGTAAGAAAAACATTCAAAATGTGCAGGCAGGAGGTCCGAGGACTGGAGTTGAGAACCACTAGCTACTCATAGTAACATAACCTTCTATTGCCATCTATTGGAAAAAAGGTACATTGACAGTAACACCATTAAACTAATTATACCACATCACCCTTCCTTATGATAAGGCCAGACAGAATCTGTGGACATTTTTTGCTATTTCTGTGCAGAATTTTGTAAAATGCTAAAAATAAAAAATCTGTGGATTTATGCAGAATGATTTTGGAAGTATCGTAACTAAAAACGTAATTTATAAAATGACAATGAATACGATTTTTACTTTTATTTAATGTTTACAATGCAAATTCTGTTAGATCCACTTCATTGGTAAACAAAGCAAGTCCCTCATATAATACATCTACTAAAAGACAATCTACTAAAATTACAAACTGTAATGTAAATAAATCATATGAACATTTTCATATTACTCAATAATATTATTGAAATTCATGAAAAAAATAATAAATATACACACATTTACACAAGTAAATAAATAGTCTATGTAATTATGTAAATCTGCAGATTTCTGCTCGCACAGTATCCGTGTGGGCCTTCTTATGCACTTAACATTAGTAACACTGAACAGAGAATTATTGTAGGTTATAACAATTAACAATTTCACTTTTTCTAATTCACAATCTCTGTAGAATTGTGACAGTACATCCAGACCTGGTTTTCAGCCTCTTCAGCGAAATAATTGTAATGTTGCTAGAATCAGACTCAGCCAAGCCACAGATCTTCCACAAATTCCCTTGCCTTTCATGTCCAGCTCCACCACAACAGCTCTGCAGCAAAAGGCAGAGAAATCAACTATCAGAAAGCTGATGTACCAGCTGTTTGAAAATACAATAATTAATAAGAAAAAAAACAAATGTGTAAGATGCTTTCTTAGTTCCTGTACTGTCCTCACTAAAGCCTCCCTGTAACATCGAGACTAGGAGCAATTACCTCAGTGGTTCACGTGTTTAAAAGCACGTTGATGCTGTTGCTGATGTAAGAAATGTTCTTTAGTTGATCAACTATACCATTGCACAGATTAAATAGATAAATTACCCATTTGTTTACATTTATGAAATTTACATGTATCTAATTTAAGCAGTATTGACAACAGTGGATTATCAGCACAAATACAATACATCACTCACTCATGTCTGTTTACTCATGAGATTTGCTGATCTGCATAATAGCCTACTTCTAAAATAGTGTTCTGTCAGACATTTAATAATTAATAATCATTTTGGTTTAAGTAAATTTCATTCATTTATTTTTTTTGGCTTATTCCCTTTATTAATCTGGGGTTGCCACAGCGGAATGAACCACCAACTTATCCAGCATATGTTTTACGCAGCAGATGCCCTTCCAGCCATGAAAACATCCATACACACTCATTCTCACACACGAACAATTTTTTTTAGCTTACCCAATTCACCTATACCAGATGAATTTGGACTGTGAGGGAAACCGGAACACCCGGAGGAACCCCACACGATCACGGGGAGAACATGCACACAGAAATGCCAACTGACCTAGCCGAGGCTCGAACTACTGACCTTCTTGCTGTGAGGCGATCATGCTACCCACTGCACCACTATGATGCCCTTAAGTAAATTTACTTTAAAGAAAGGTAATGTTATATGTGCTTACTGGAGATCCTACAGAATCACATTTCATAGCAAAGTAAAAAGGATATATTACACTATAAAGCATCTTTACACCTTCGGCAATTCTGCAGTGACACTGAAGTGTAGTGACACTACACTTGAATGGTGAAGATCACTCAGATTGCCCCTCAGCGGCGGATCACTAAACTTTCATTGTTTTTTTACTTTTACCTTATATCGGATCAGTTTTACGTTTTAGTAAGGCACAGGTGTCAAACTCAGATCCTGGAGAGCCGCAGCTCTGCACAGTTTAGTTCCAACCCTAATTAAACACACCTGATCAAACTAATTGAGTCCTTCAGGCTTGTTTTAAACCTACAGTTAAGTGTGTTGAAGCAGGATTGGCACTAAACTGTGCAGGGCAGCGGCTCTCCAGCAACTGAGTTTGACACCTCTGTAGTAAGACATTTGTAAAATAGCAGAGCCCAAGTACCATGAAACAATATAGAAAACATATTAAAGAAAGCATGCATGCACTTCATGACATTAAATTATAGTTTATACTTTCAATTCATTTTTAAAAGCTTGCAATATGTTTGAAAACATATCTAATGCGTGTTTTAGTATTTTGACAGCTTCCTAACTGTTTTGACTGTTTTGAACAAATGGCTGATTTACGTTTCTGCCTTGAAATTAAGTCTTTTTGTTTTCCTTTGCTTAACCCTCGTGTCGTGTTCACACCCTTACGCTTAATTTACAAAATTGACCGGTCTGTTTTAACTGCTCTTATATTAGCATAAAAAAACATTTTTTCACCACCAAATTTTTATTCAACATTCTTTAGCTGTGAACAATGTCTCAAAGTAGTGTTTAACATGAATTTATTGAATTAGACATAAAATAACTGCAGTGAAAATACAAATAGGCACTGAAAGTGTTTAGAAAAAAATAACGATAGATGACAGAAATCAAAATACTTTGTTTTGTTACTAATAGACAGCTTGCTAAAATAATTATCACAGTGTCTGACCAAAGAAATTGACATTTTAATCCATCTGAATGATTTAACAACCAGCAATTCACAAACAAAATGACATCCTTTCCGGTATACTGAGTGCACGAATTTTCATTCAGTGCTTCAATTGGACTATATTAGTATACTAATATAAGGAATAGTGACTGAGGGTATAGACGGTGAGCATGGACACAGAACTAGCAGTTATACTTTGGTCATTTTTTTGAGCAAGATGCTAATAGTCTAATCCAATAACATAATTGATGCTAAGCTAAAAGTGTTCCTGCTAGACCCAGAGATATGCTGAACGAAGATTGGCAGAAAGAAACAAACAAACAAAGAAAACAAGCAACACACACAGATGAGCTCACATAACAGACACCTGTCTAGTCTGTGTGAAGATATGATACATTGTTTTAACAGGAAGTTGATTTACGTTGGAGGATCCAACACTATCTCATGACAATTCATAACTTATTGATTTAGTGGCTAATCCATATGAATTTGTGCAATCTTATTCATACAATTCAGTACGATTTGCTTATTTGGATGCCATGCCTCCTTTTAAAAATCAAACACTTTTTTGCACAACTGAACTTGTATGAATTAGCCACTAAACTGACATAACCAAAATAGTTATGTTTGAGATCAGGCTGGAGGATTGGCACATAAGCACGAAATAGAGATGTGAAAATTGGGAGTGAGTGAGTGAGTTAGTTGGGATGGTGTGTATAAGGATGTTTTTTGTCTGATGGATGAATATAGTCTGGATACCCATTAATTTCCTAACCGGGAACACCACAGGTGTAACAAGGTTGATTAAAACACTCAAAATTGAATGAAAGAGGTGATCATCACTTTTATAATTATGTTCAAGTGCATAGTGTGAAAGATATTATAAGGCCTTGAGGTATTCAGATGTAAAACACAATATTTATGAGTGTTTTAAGTTGTAAATTGGTCAGATTTGACCCGAACACGACAGGAAGGTTAAAATAAAAGTTATTTATTGGCCTCAGTTAGTTCCACCCATTTCCAGCCTGGTCTTAAGATGACCAGCTTGACCAGCCCAGGCTGGACGCTCAGCCAAAACCAGCTATGTCCAGCTTAAACCAGGCTGGTCAGTTAGTTTCTCCTGTCAGTACTTTAAAGTAGAGTTCTTAAAATAGCCTTTCTTTTTAGCGTGAAAAAACGGGTTTTTCATTTTAGTCGTGCAATAGAAAGTTCCAGTGAAATAACTGTAATTAATATTAAAAGATAAAATATTTTAAGCATAACCTAAAGGAAAACAAAAAAAGAATTAATTTCAGTGCAAACACAAAAATCAATCATTAGTTCAAAACAGTCAAAAACAGTTAGTAAATTGTCAAAATACTAACACCACCCTGTCATTTAAGGGGTCCGTAACCTAGACCGTACATCATGCAACGACATCGTTTGTCAAATCTGATAGGTTCCCTTGCATTCACTCCACCCCTTGCGTCGTGGATAGCGATTTTTCATTGGCTGATTTCTCTAGAGCCCATCCTCGTTCGATTCATTAAACCAATGGACGGTCATGGTGTCATATGAGCTTTTGCGTACACGCCCCAACAGGTCATGCGCAAAGCATTTCTGTACTTGAAGTCTAAAATGAAGCCTTTGAACTGAAGCGAATGCACAGAAAAACTACAATCGGTGCTACGCCTTTGGTCTTACGGGGCGTCTCGACTTTTTGCAGAGCAGATGAAATAAAAGCACACAAGTGTGTGTTTGACAGTAATCTGAGCCAGGACAGGTCCGTAATGGTAAGTAAAAGTAAAGCTTTTCCTCAATAAAATGTACTGTAAATCAGTTAACGTAATTGCAAATATCCTTTGGCGCATAATGTTTATACTGATTATGTCTTTGTTTATATCTAAGCGAAGCTAACCCAGCACAGTTCGTTTGACCATGTTTATCTCTGAGAGTCGCTTTGCTTATATTATTGCTGTTATTTTTCTAAAATGTGGTATAATCACTTTAGGACGGCTGACACTGGTTAACAAACGCGCTAAACCAGACATTTAACGTTCAACTGCAGATTAAACACAAGGCGACAAAAGGCTGCAGCGTTAGTGTTTTTTGTCTGTGTGTTTGCAGTGTATGCTTTTTCTGTTTAGGATATTGTGAGGATAATTCTAAATATTGTTTTTGCATTTGTCAAAGTGACACAGTAGTAACGTTAATATTGTTGAATATGAGCCTGTTCCTGTATTTCTGTCTCCATCACTTCAGGGTGACAGCAGCTGCAGTAACGGTGTCCAGAAGAAAATGTTGTCAGACTCTCAGCTCTTCGATGCAGAGTTTGAAAAGCTTGTGTCTGAACTTACAGAGCAGGACTTCATTGATCCAGTTCTCAGTGATGCCCTCAACAGACTCCGAGAGGTAGAGTAAGCCCTCACAGCCTCTTCTGAGAGATTCACATAAAGAGAAAGAGAGTGAAGATTTTATCAAATTTTTGATCGAATCTTTTCTGTAGCCACAAGTTTTGTATACATATTCAGAACATCTTTCTGTGAGTTATTTTTTTGTAACCTACAGACGATATTCTGAGAATGTCTTTCCCTTAAACACTTTTCTGGGTTAGCTTGAAACTAGAGATTGTATCGTTATCCACAAATTCCTGTTAGTAATTGGAATTATTGGTCAATTAATTGATTAATTGTTAACTTTAGTTATGCAACTTTAGTGGGAAGATAATTTGGTTAATCAATTTGGTTCTTCAAACAAGTTTGCAGATCAGATTAAAATATCTGAGATCAATATGTGTGCTTGTAATTCTATTGATCCTTCAAATAATGGTCATCAATGCAAGGATTGGCTGTCAGCACAGAAGCGTGACATCACCTGATTAATTTTCAATTAGCAGCCATGTCAGCAAAATTATGTAAAATCCATAGTAAAGAGCTGTCCACATTTGGTGTGGGATATTTGTTCTGGCTTTACACTTTTTCATGTATCAAGAATCTAACAATTATATAGGTTTCTTTAGAGTTGAATTTCTTCAGGATAAGCCTAACTGGCTATTTAAGTTAACTTTGCAACTAAAAATGTTGCGTTTTAATGCTTGAAGCATCTGCATTCCTGGCTGCATCAAATTACCAGCATATTAGAGCTCAGTGTTGCATCTGCATGATTTTTGTAAATTATGTAGTTATTCCTTTTCCAAAAAAATGAAATCTCTCAATGAGAATATTGTCCTTGTCTTTTTTTGCATACATTTCAAAGAAATGCTACCTAAAGCATCTGTGCCCAAATTAGGCATGGGACAATAACCAATTTCTAGGTTTACTGCAGTTTGGAAAAGTGAAGGTTAAAATACTGCTGAAATGTCCTGTTATACTGTTCCCAAGGTATATGTAAGGTTTTTTGTTTTTTGTATTTTTTTGTGTTGTAAAGTATTCTGTGTTTTTGAAACTAATGTAGAGAGCAAAAGTCAATGATTCATTTCAACTATTTAGCCTGCCATGTTTACTGCTCTAAAATATTATAAATGTTTCTTAAAATGAAATCTGTGATACTGTGGTCTTTTTATCCAAAGTTATCATACCGTCAGAAACTTATAGGGCCCATGGCTAGGCCAAACTCTGTTTACAGTTTACAATTTAAAAAAATGCCATATAGTACTCTTGTAAGAAAATATCAGAAGTTGATTTTGCAATCAAATTCCTACGAAATATATCGTGTTCATAGATTGAAAAATAATAAGCATAAATTGACATTGCTTGTTAAATTATAACTCACAGTAACTATATGCAGAATAAGAAACAATGAGGTCCCATACTGAAAGATGATGAGCGTGGGTCAAAAATAAAAAATTCAAAGTTTTCCAAAGTGCAAACAAAATATTTATTTTTTTGCTCATATTTTTTGTGTGCTTATTGCCTTTTCCCTTTGCTCTCGTTTCCACATTCTACTCCCGTTTAAAAAAAAAAAAGCGAGTTTCATGGCTGGGCTTTAGCGTAATCATTGGTCCACATGCTCCAATATTGGTCCATACTTTAAGTATCACTTTTGTTGATATGATCTAATACTGTTTATATGAAATATACCTGCTCCTGAGCAGGTTTGAGCTTAAAGACCTGTTGTTGCAATGACAACAACTATTCTGGATTGTGTCAAATCATCAATAATCAAATCGAGCTAGTTGAGGAATCCAAGTACAAAGAACGGACCTCTGATGTGAAACGATTTTGGTTCTGCTCTGTTTTTTCATTAATTTTATTATTTATTATTGTTGTTTAGATTGGCCACTGGGTGGCTCAGTAGTTAGCGCTGTCGCCTCACAGCAGGAAGGTCACTGATTCAAGTTCTGACTGTGTCAGTTAGCATTTCTGTGTAGAGTTTGCTTGTTCTCCCCATGTTGGCGTGGGTTTTCTCTAGGTCTACATGCGGTATAGGTTAATTGAATAAACTAAATTGGCCGTAGTGTATGTGTGTGAATGTGAGAGTGTATGAGTGTTTCTCACTACTGGGTTACAGCTGGAATGGCATCCACGGTGTAAGTATATATGCAGGCGGTTCATTCCGCTGTGGCAACCCCTGATGAATAAAGGGACTAAGCTGAAGGAAAATGAATGAATGAATAGTTCAGACTTTTTTTAAATGTTTTTTTTTTTCTTCTTCTAGGTCCTTCAGTACAATGCCCCTGGAGGCAAGAGAAACCGAGGCTTGTCTGTGATTGGTTCATTACGGGAGCTGGTGTCTCCATCTGAGCTGCCAACTGAGGAAGTTCATCGAGCTCTTTTGGTTGGATGGTGCATTGAACTGGTGTGTGAAATTGCTACATTTTAATCACTTTAAGGCCAGTGCTATTCAATAGCAGGAGCGTGTACTCTATATGTGTCCCTTATACCAAATGATGAAGCTCCCAGTCAGCTCTGGTGTACCAAATAATTTTAGAGTTTACTTCAATTTATCTTTTTTTTTTCCACAGTTTATCAATCTTAGAATCTAACTTTAGAGACTGACATCAGAAATAATCTACACGTCTAAATATTCTGACAATAAGCTAAAGTCTAAAATCACACTTTATTTTGAGGTACAATTCTTGCTATGAACAAACCTTTAACTATGACATTTGCCTCAAACTCTTTATTTACTGCTTAATAATAGTTAAGCTAGTAGTTGGCTTTAAATGGGTAGGGGCGTAGCATAAGATCATGCAGAATATGTACTTTAGAAGTCCTAATAAACAGCCAATATTTTAATAACAGGCAAGGAATAAACCCCTTGTTAATTTTGAGAATTGATTGGTACATAAACTAAAGTCTTACCAAAATTTTATGTAATCTAAATTGTTTATAGTAATAATGAAAACTGCCCACAACCTTTATTTGTAACTTTATTTGCATCTTGTTTATTTTTTTATTTCATGTTGAATGAAATGATGAAACACAGAATTGTAAACGCATAAAAAGAAATGCAGAAGTGTGCAATATTAGCTATGTTTCCCTCCATCGGTGCAAGTTAAACTTGTGCACAAATCTGAAATGTTGCATGACACAATTGTGAACAAAGCACTGTTTCCATCCAATCAGTCAAAGAGAACGCTGAGGTTGGTTGTGAATCAAATGAAAGAGAGAAAAATGTCTTAAAGATTTGATTTTCTTCACAGCTTCAAGCTTTTTTCTTGGTGGCTGATGACATTATGGATTCATCCGTGACAAGAAGAGGTCAACCCTGCTGGTATAAAAAGGTGATTTGACAAACACACTAATGACGCTTTAAAACCAGGAAGAGTCTTAAATTATTTATCAAAAATTGAAATGAAAAATCTTATTTAAATTTTAAATATATATTTTTGTATGAATTGTATTTATTTATATTTTATATATTTATCTAAGTAACATTTTATTGTAATATGAATTTGTTTTTATCATGTAATATTTTTTATGTATATTCATCTTGCCATGAAATAGGCATATGTTGCTGATGTGGCAATAAATACATTAATAAATAAATAAATGATGCTTTAAAATTGCATTATAAGGATTAAATATTGATAAATGTGCATATTGACTAGAAATAATAATAATAATAATAATAAATGTATTCCAGTCCAAGATGTAGTGATTTAACAGCAGTAGTTGTATAGGAGAAATGTGTTATATAAAGAATTTTATTTGTGACTAATCTGCTCAAATTTATGGTGTTTTTTTTGTTTGTTTATTATTATTTTTTGTATTTGTCAGGAAGCTATTGGTCTGGATGCTATTAATGATGCTTTTCTTCTGGAGGGCTCGATTTACCGCCTTCTTCGCAGACACTGCAGAGGACAACCCTACTATGTCCATCTGCTTGAACTTTTTACAGAGGTAACATCCCAATGCTTCATTAGTCTGTTGTAAAAAAATCTAGTACATATATGCACAATTAAACTTGGCTTGCTTATATAAACATCCACAAAATGCATGTTCTACCACATTAGCTGCATTTGTTTTATACTGTAGACCAGGGGACACGGAGTGTCCAAACTTGGTCCTGGAGGGCTGGTGTCCTGCATATTTTAGTTCCAACCCCAATTAAACACCTGAACCAGCTAATCAAACTCTTTCTAGGTATATTAGAAACTTCCAGGCAAGTCCTGTGCAGAACACCGGCTCTCCACGACCGACTTTCGACACGCCTGCTGGAGATACTAACTGGGGTGGCCTAAAAACGTTTTTTTTTTTTCTTCATCATCATCTTCTTCTTCTTCTTCTTCTTCTTCTTCAAGACATCTTTCCAGACAGAGTTGGGTCAAGCTCTTGATCTGATGACGGCGCCTCCACATAAAATAGACCTTAATCGCTTTACCATGGAGAGGTGAGAGTGTCTGTAATGCTGTAAGAGAAGCCTCACTTTGGCTCTAAAGTAGCCATAATTTTGCCATACAAAGTTTTTATGCTAATTTACAACAGTGTTGTGGCCTGATATACATTTAACTTTGTCTTCGCCTCAGATACAAAGCCATTGTGAAGTATAAGACGGCGTTCTACTCATTTTATCTTCCTGTGGCTGCTGCTATGTACATGGTGAGTTTTGCGTAGCATAGATTTCAGGTGTTCAAACTTTGATTAAATTGTCATTTTTGCAACCTTTTTTATTGCTAGTAAGACCATTTTATTAGAATAACATAAATAGTGCTGGTTCCACTATCAGTCTGATCAAAAATGCTAATCAGTGACATTCTGTAGCATTGTCGAACATAAAAAGTAAAATAAAAGCTTACTACTAGTTTGAACCACATGCTATATACCTGGATCATTAATGAGCTTTGTTTCAAAGAAAAGACAGTGATGACTGAACTAGAGTGAATGTGTTTTGCTGCACCAGTTGTTTATATGACCTCTGAACAGTTTGAGTACATTACAGTGCTGTCCAAAATGAACCACAAATGAAACCAATTTTAAAGCCAAATAAAACCAATTCTCCATAACACTGATGAGGAGAACAGCCGAAACATTGTGCAACAACATTCAGGCTAAAAGTATTTTCATCCTCTTACCATGGTTTTAACATTTATGGAAACCACTGGTGGAAATGTGAGATATTCATGGTGGATTTTATTTTGTCATTAATTTATTAAACATTTTAACTACTCAACAGTGTAACTACTCATATTTTTTGTTTTATGCTTTTCAAAGTATATTACATATAAAGCATAAGTTAGGTTGTTGAATATAAAACATGAGGCTGTTTACAATTTTCTTGAACTAAATTTATTTGTATTCCAAATCACATATCGGTTCTTCAACTAAAGCTACTAACAAACTTTTAATATAGTGTTAATATAATGTGTACAGTTAACAATGCTAAATGATGATGTGCCAATGCTCTCAAATGTATGTTGTGTGTGTTTTGAACTTTTAAATAATTCTGTTGATCATGTGTCATTGATTACAGGCTGGCATTGAGAATGAGATTGAACACCACAATGCTAAAACTATTTTACTCGAGATGGGAGAGTTCTTTCAGATACAGGTATTGGTATAAATCAGCACTTATATTTTCAAATAGGGCTCAATGTTTTCTGTCATGAATCCAGTAGTGAAAATGGAATTTACTGTATAGCAAAGAATTTACTGTATACTGTTGAAGTCAGAATTAAATATTTCCTAAATGATGTGTAATAGAGCAAGGAAACTTTCACAGTATGTCTGATACTATTTTTCTTCTGGTAAGTCTTATTTGTTTTATTTTGGCTAGAATAAAGCCGTTTTTAATTAAAAAAAAAAACATCTTAAGGTCAAAATTATTAGCCCCTTTAAGCTATTTTTTTCCCATAGTCTACAGAACAAACCATTATTATACAATAACTTGCCTAATTACCCTATCCTGCCTAGTTAACCTAATTAACCTAGTTAAACCTTTAAATGTCACTTGAAGCTGTATAGAAGTGACTTTTAAAATGTTATTACTGTCATCATGGCAAAAATATAAATAAATCAGTTAATAGAAATTAGTTATTAAAACTATTATGTGTAGAAAAGTGAAAAATCTTTCTGTTAAACAGAAATAATAAACAAGAGGGCTAATAATTGAGGGGGGCTAATAGTTCTGACTTCAACTGTACATGAAGTCTGGCAACATGGAAGAGTGTCTGTGAAATATAACCACTAAATCTCTGAAAAAAAGAATTTACATTTGAAATTTCTTATGCTCAGCATTTCTATTTTAAAGGTGCTTGTGGTATTTTTAGGGTCCACTTTCAAATTAAATGAGAAATATGAATAGGTATGAACAAAACTAAGCTTTTATTTAAGGAGATTAATACCAAGTTATCTACAGTACATACAGCTTCTTTACAACAGCCTGTATTGTTTAATTTAATGAGGTTGTGACAGAAAATTGTTTCTTTCTTTAATTATATAGAAAATTCTGTTTAAATGTAAACATAGTAGAATTTGAGCAAAACATATTTGATTACAGTTTCTAATAATGAAATTATGTAAGCTGTAAAATAGTGCTGGACAAAGATTAATATCCAAAATAAAAGTTTGTTTTGATGATGCACACCCATACATAAAAACAAAATTCAAAAAAATATATTTTATTACATAGATTACTAAAATGTACAGTTGCAATCAGAATTATTCAATTCCCTGATTTATTAGGCCCCCCTGTTTATTTTTTCCCCCAATTTCTGTTGAACGGAGAGATTTTTTTCGACACATTTCTAAACATAATAGTTTTAATAACTTATCTCTAATAACTGATTTATTTTATCTTTGACATGATGACAGTAAATATTATTTGACATATCATTTTCAAGACACTTCTATACAGTTTAAAGTGACATTTAAAGGCTTAACTAGGTTAATTAGGTTAACTAGGCAGGTTAGGGTAATTAGGCAAGTTATTGTATAATGATGGTTTGTTCTGTAGTCTATGGAAAAAATATATAGCTTAAAGGGGTTAATAATTTTGACCTTAAAATGGGTTTTAAAAATTAAAAACTGCTTTTATTCTAGCCAAAATAAAACAAATAAGACTTTCTCCAGAAGAAAAAAAATATTATCAGACATACTGTGAAAATTTCCTTGCTCTGTTAAACATAATTTGGGAAATATTTAAAAAAGAAAAAAAATTAAAGGGGGTTCAATAATTCTGATTGCAACTGTATATATAAGTCACAGTTATTAGCCCCTGTGAATTATTAGACACCCCCCCCCCCCTTATTTTTTCCCCAATTTCTGTTTAATGGAGATAATATTTCTTTCTAATCATAATAGTTTTAGTAACTCATCTTTAATAACTGATTTATTTTATCTTTGCCATGATGACGGTAAATAATATTTGACTAGATATTTTTCAAGACACTTCTATACAGCTTAAAGTGACATTTAAAGGATTAACTAGGTTAATTAGGTTAACTAGGCAGGATAGGGTAATAAGACAAGTTATTGTATAACGATGGTTTGTTCTGTAGACCATCAAAAAATATAGCTTAAAGGGGCTAATAATTTTGACTTTTAAATGTTTAAAAAAAATAAAAACTGCTTTTATTCTAGCCGGAAAAAAACAAAATACTTTCTCCAGAAGAAAAAATATTGTTCAGACATACTGTGAAAATATTCTTGCTCTGTTAAAACATAATTTGCGAAATATTTAAAAAAGAAAAAAAAAATTAAAGAAGGGCTAATAACTGTGTATATATACATTTTATGTCTAAAATGGAAATAAACATTTTCTCAAGCACATGTACATGTGTGTTTATATATACATAATAAATATACACAGTACACACGCATATATTGCTTATTGATTAATAAAATGGGATTTTATCATTTAAAACAGTCTTAATAATAAATGAATCAGTAGTAGTAGTAGTAGTAGTAGTAGTAGTAGTAGTAGTAGTCATTGTAGTAGTAACGATTGTATTTGTAGTAGGATTGTTGAAGTAGTAGTTGTAGTAGTTTCTGTAGTAGTAGATGTCGTTAGTGTAGTGGTACCAGAAGTAGTAAATGTGTTGGTGTAGTAGTAGTAGTAGTAGTAGTAGTAGTAGTAGTCTGTGTAGTAGTATCAGAGGTAGTAGATGTTGTTGTTGATGTAGATGTTGTAGTACTAGTGATTACTGTAATAGTATCAGTAGTAGTAGTAGGAGACGTTGTTGTAGTAGTGTCAGTTGTAGTTGTAGACGTAGTAGTAATCGTTGTTGCGGCTGTAGTAGCAGCTGCAATAGTAGTTGTAATATTAGTAACTTTCTGTAATAGCAGTTGGTGTAGTACTTGTGATTTATTGTTATTGTCAGTTATTACTGTTGTCCTTTCTCTTTACTGTCATCATTACAATCATACATTACTAGTGTTGTTGTCACTCTTTACCACTGACTGGTTTCTTTCTATTTGTTTATTTATATCTATGACACTTGCTTCATTTATTGACTGTTATTGACCCTTATGTATGTACTCTTACCTGTCCACCATGCGCACACACACACACGCACACACGCACCTGCCAGTACCTGACTGTATTGTTGTTGTTTTTGTTTTTCGTTGTTGTTTTTTATGTTTTATTTTCTTTGTATGATCCCAATTTGTGTACCTTTTTGCATATTCTAATAAAAAAAATAATAATAAAAAAAGAAAGGGACTAAGCCGGAAAAAATAAAAAAATAAAATGATAATAATAAATGAATCAATGAAAATTGAATCCAGAAAAAATTAAAACACATTTTATTTTGTGAAAAAAAAAAAAAAAAAAAAAGTTTTTTTTTTGGCTCTGTTCAATGGTATCAGGGATCTTATTTATTTACTTGGCATACACACAAAGCCGTTTGAAAAGTGTGTATGCCACTTCCCAAACAAAGGTTGTGATATGTAAAAACAAACTTGACACGAGAATGTTCGCAGCTGTAAGTAAACATATCTAACTCAAATATTGACTAAAATTGAACCACTTTAAATCATCATATCAGCCATAATCTTTAGTATATTCACTTTTAGGAAGGTTTCTATGCAAAGTTTTACAAACGAGAGCCCAGATCTGTTGCTGTAGTTGTAACATGCCAAAGCCTTCACAGCATGTTTGTTGTTGACAGGATGACTACCTGGATTGTTTTGGTGACCCTGCGGTGACTGGAAAGATTGGCACAGATATCCAGGACAATAAATGCAGCTGGCTGGTGGTGACGGCACTTGGCATCATGACACCGGAACAGAGGGCAGAGCTAGAGGTCAGAAAGTGCATGACTGCTAAATGACAAACAAAAATGAGCACGCAGTATGCTAGATTTGGCAGGTTTCTGACTTGCACTGTCATTTTTTTTTTCCTAAGGCATGTTACGGCCGTAGTGATGCTGAAAGTGTTGAAAGGGTCAAGGCTTTGTATGATACTCTGGAAATGCCCATGCGATATCATCAACACGAGGAGGAGAGCTATCACCGCCTGCAAAAACTGATCCAGCTTCATGCAAAGAATCTGCCTCATGCTGTTTTTCTTAATTTTGCCAAGAAAATATACAAGAGGAACAAATGAGGTGGGCTGCCAGAAACCGTAAGGACTTGATCAATGAAACCGGGTATTTTAGATGCATAGACTAGGGTCAACAAAATATGCAGTGAGGGGTTTTAATAGTTCAATAAATATGGATGTGATAGATTTTAACTGCACTTTAAATATACTTTCAAGAAGTCAAGAAAGTAGTCTAGTTTCTGTCATTTTATTTGTGTTTTTCCTCTTTTAATGCAGCAAAAATGCAATAAAGTTGGATTTACTGTAGTTATCATGCAGTTTACTACAAGTAACATACATGGACAACAAATCATTTGTCATTTGTTTTAATTGGGGTACATGTATATGAAAAATATAGTTTAATTGACTGCTGTTTTGTCTTTTCAACATCTCTGGGAGACCTAGGAATGGGGGAATATTAAGGGAATGGTTAGAAAAGGTATACATAATATGTTTTAGTCTGAAAACCAACTGCTGAAAGAATCTAGATGCACACATTCATTAAAAGAGTGTCTTTATATAAATATTTGCCCACCTGGAACACAGTGGGATTCCTGTTCATACAGTTTCATTCAGAAACCTTCTATCTGTTTACTTATTTTCTAGTGTGTCACATTTTACAGTATGGCTTTATTTGAGAATATTTGTTAACTAAATCGGTGATTAATGCTGAACAATAGTCATTAATCATTTCCGAATCGTACAGCTCTCATTCATTAAAGTTAACGAATGCTGCAAAGAAAAAAAAAAGTTTAAGATTAATTTATGTTAGTTACTGCAGCTCATGTTAACAAATGAGACTTGAGTTGTAAAGCGTTACTGTTTATTGTTATGAACCGGATGATTGTACTGTACGTTTATACACTATACCAGATACATTTATATGTCTCTCACATATTCAGTGAGTGATCATTATTGCTGCATGTGGATTATAGAGACATTTTAGTGTGCTTTAAATAAAGATTAGATTCAGCATGTTTTTATCATTCACTTTTATGTTTAAGAAAATAATGTGTTTCAGTGTGTGTCTGTCTAAGAGGGGTTTTGTGCAGTGACTATAGACCATTTTGAGGAATGTTAATAGTAACAAAGGTCTTAACGTATTTCCTATTTTACATTTTTAATTCCCATAGCTTCAGAGAATCCAAAACGTCCGCATATTTATAAATGTCATCATAGCCAATTTAATGTCAAGGTATGATTAAAATGCCACTTAATGTAGTTATGAAATAGTTTGACAACAAGCAGGAAATGTTCATGTGCCAATGACATCACCACATTGAAATGGTCTACAGTATGCATAATAGAGTGCATTATAGTATGAATGTCCATTTCTGCCATTGAAAATGAGTTATGAATTTTTATTTCCCAAATCAGACATTTTTCCTCCACAATTTAGAATTCTCAAAGTCCATTTTTAATCAGAACATTTAAATATAAACTTCAATGTGAGATTTTATGGACTCAATTTGGAGAGGGAAAAAAATACATTTATTTGCATCATTTTATATATTATACAGTGCTCAGCATAATTGAGCACACCCCATTTTGAAAATTAATATTTGTGTCCATTTCTCAGTGAATATTGGCAATGTATTTTGGTGCATTTAAACAAAGCCGATTTATTAAACAGATATATTTATTAAAATAATATTTTAGTCACCAAACAATAAAACAATTGAAAGGTAATACAATTATATTTAAGTGAAATTATGCAAAAAAAAATTACAACCTACTTTTTTTTTTTTTTTTTTTTGCTTCTCTTGATTTTTCCTCTTTTTAAAATTTCTATTTAATATTTTTCTATAACATAAATTTGGGTGTACTAGTTTTTGGATCCTTATGGCAAGTTATTTTGTCAGATAAGCTCCAGATTTGGCTTCAGTACTGACTAATGTAATGTAAATGCACAAATATAATATTGTACAGCTTCCTATTAAAATATGAATTTAAAAGATAGATTTGTGAGGGGTGTACTTATATATGCTGAGCACTGTATAATATTATAATAAATATAACATCTAAACATTTATGTATCTTTATTTATTATTTACATCTTATTTGAAGCTCTTTTTAGACCTGAGTTCATATCACACAATTTGTATTGCAATCCTTAAGAATTCTGCTGTCAGATCTTGCTATTTTGAATGATGAACTTTAAATGCAGACTGTTTCATTAAAATTGTTTCAATTGTGAGGTAATATCAGGATTATTAGCATTAAATTATATTTAAAGTGTAAATAGTTCAGCCAAAAATAAATATTCTGTCATAATTTACACTCCGTTTTGGTTGTGTTTGTTTTAAACCTCTATGAGTTACCTGAACACAAAAGATGTTTTGGAGAATGTTGAATCATGTCAACTTTGCTCAGCATTTGTTTTTTTTTCCTATATAAAAGTCAATTGTTAGAGCTTTTCAGCTTTCTTCAAAATATCTTCCCGTGTGTTCAACAGATGAAGAAAAAACTCATAAAAGTTTGGAATCACTTGAGAGGGAGTAAATGGTGAGCAAATTTTAATTTCTGGGTAAACTCAACTCTCCTATATCCATATGGCAATTCATTTCCCCTCAGAACTTTTTATTTTTTTCAGTCTCGAACTGGTGATATTGTGAGTCTAAAGGACTCTATATGGGCCTGTACTCTCCGTTTAAACAGAGCTTTTAAAACTAATTTCTGACTTTTCTTCACAGTTGCAAGTTTATAAATCGTGAGATAAGCAATTCTAGCAATTGTTAATAAACTAAAGTCAGAATTGTGTGTGTTTATTTATTTATTTATTTATTTATTTTTGATTGTGTGGTGAAAACTAGCTTGATATGTGAGGCAGCAGCAGCGCGATGAGATGAGATGCTGCTGAGGGGTGTGGTCTCGAGGACGGGATGAGATGAGGAGATGAGAGGGAAGAGGAGGAGGGCTGGATGACGGAGCGATAGACTGGGGGAAACAGGAGAATAACGGCGTATTATCATTTCAGAGCCATGGCTTATGCGATGGAATAAGAATCGAGATCAAGAAGAATGCGTCATTAATATCCTTCCGGAAATTAGGTAAGTGTCTTATGTGTTATATCTTCTGTGCGTTTAATATACTCGCATTTTGTTCTGATAAATGTGTTTTGCAATGCATTGAAGATACATCATAAACCGATAGGTTATAATGTCCAAATTGTATTGTGCTGCACCGATACATTAGCCTACATTAAAGTCCGCGGAGGAGGTGTCATCCTAGCATATTATCTTGTTATTTTTATGCTCTAGAAAAATTACAGTAGTCCAAAATTCACGATAATATACAGTAGTGTAAAATGTGTCATGTTCTAATATGTAATTACACGATTCATGCATTTATTTACTAAATCTCGCGCTAGGCCTGGATTTACATCCTCTGTATCCAAGGACATTGGGCGCGAGCAGTGCATTGCCCACGGTGTTCATGAAGAGCGCAAACAGACATAGTCAGGGATATGATTTCCTGCTCCACATTTCTCCCGCAAGAAAATGTTATTTTGAAGCGAATAAAAGAGACTTGGACATGTTTAACTGATATTTTATGAGATCACTTATCTTCTGTCGTGTGGAGTAGATAATAATATGTCTTCAGTATGCATGATCATTAGAGTGGTGTAAATAGCGTAAAATTGCCAAATGTCAGAGGCCAGAATAATTACTAGAATGCATTAAAAAGACACACACACACACACACACACACACACACACACACACACACACACA
>CAIGQZ010033112.1:3382735-3415141 GCA_903798205.1 Danio tinwini
CACACACACACACACACACACACACACACACACACACACACACACACGTGTAATATATATATATTATGCTCTGACACACTGTAAAAAAATAAAACTATATTCAATATCAGTGAAGTGGAAAATAATAAATTATTTTCAAAATATAATAAACAAAATTAAATTGTTCATTTGTATGTCCCGCTCCTCGATTAAGGTGATGCATTTGTTTTTACTTTTGTATTTCTTAACAAAATGTATTTTTCTTGACATTTCAGACGCTAATTATATCCAGGATGTGATCCCCAAATGTTTACAAACTTTTAAGACAAGCATCAACTTAGAAATCAGGACATAAAAACTATTCCACCATGCACCCCTCCTCTCGTCCCTCTGTGCCCCCACGTACCCGCAGGTTTGACAATAGGCGCACAGAGCCAAAACCAAGTCAAGGGGCTCAGAGGGAGGACAAAAATATGAACACAGGATCTTCATCCCCTCGTCGTGGCACTCGAGGACCACCTGAGTCTTCCAGGTTAAAAGGTCCTGGGCAAGGTGCACGGGCCCCAGTGGTTCAGTCCAAACTGACACGGCCAGTGAGGATCGGTGCTCACGCAATACCAGCAGTCTCAAAACCAAAAAGTGGGCGCGCTGTATCAAACCTAGCCCCAGCTGTGGATCCAAATTGCAATGAGCCCAGCCTACCTTGTCTGTGCTGTGATGGCCATTCACCTCAGGATAGCAACAGCCTTTTTAATCACAACCATAACAACAATAACACTGTAAACATCAGGCAACAAATGAAGATACCGCCACCATCTCCTCCGAATGAGTTGCCTTTTCCAAAACAAGAAACTGAAGACGATAAGTGTAAGCCAGAAGTAAAACAACCTGATGACTTACCTTTCCCAGTGGAGGAGAAAGAGGAGGAAAATGGTAATGTGGATAAAAAAGAGGGCGACGACCTCAAAAATGATGACTGCAGTGTAAACGTGATTGGCAATGTTGATGTGAATGGCAATGGCAATTGTGATGGGGATGATGATGAAGATGAAGATGATGATGATGATGATGATACTCTTGTCCCTTCTTGCTGCAATTGCCCAGAATCCATGCTGGACTTCTCTCTCACATCTTCTACCTCATCTTCTTCCACATCCATTAGTAGCTGCTCAGATCTGGAGTGTGACTGTCCTGATACATTTTCATTGTCATCCCAGGACCAAGAGGCCCCTGAATCCTATCCATCTTCTTGTTCCCCACTCTCCAGCTGTCCTTCCTTTCAGTCCAATGCCATGCCATTGGATCTCAACATTTCTGCAAGGTCGCCTTGCTCTTCTGATGAAGGCTATCCCTCAGCACCTTGTTCTCCTGACTACACAGAGAGCAAGTTTTCAGAAGAAGAAAAATGTATAAAAGTGGATCTTCTTCATTTTTTAGACTCCATAGAAGAGTTGGGTAAAATGGATTTGTTCTACCGCATTGTTAGGCTGGCACATTGGCAACTTGATGGAGAACTGATTCTCAGAGATAGGTTGGATCACCAGCAGAAGCTTCAGAGGGTCAACAAAGAGGTGAAGTTGGCTTATTTTGTAAAACTTCAAGAAGAAGGGTTCAACTTTGGTGATGAGGATATCACTGGAGTTTTGGACGAAATGGGCAACATTGACATTCCATGGAAGTTTTATAAAAGCAACAAATCAAGTGACTCCCAGGAATTTTCTGATGCTGGGGTGGATCTGACAGCTCCTTCTGACCTTGATGAAACTCCTTCCTCTGAGTCACTTGCTCCATCACCATTAGAGCCTCCTCTCCGGCCCCCAAAACCTCCAACAAGGCATGTGAGTGTTCAGCAAGAATCACACATTTATGAGAACATCAGTGGGCATACCTACTCAGCCTCATCCACCAATAATGCTACTTCTTTCTCCACAAGTGTTCCTGTTCCTTCCCTGGCATCTTCATCCCCGGTCTTGAAACCTCCTGCCCTTCCACCTCCACCATCACAGCCTGTGCCCTACTTTTCTCTTAATACAGACAGACTTGCTCTCTCCTCCCCCATACCACCCATCCCTCCACCAAGAAGACGTCATAAAGCCCGACTAGAGGCACAAAGACTTGCTGAGCTTGAAAGAGAAAAGACTCCTCTATCCCTTCCTCCTCCAACGTCAAGACCTCCTCCGTTGCCACCACCACCTGCTATGTCCTCTCCCCCAGCTATCCCACCTCCACCATCACTCCCACCGCCTCCATCTTTTCATGCTCTGGATGTGGAAATCCGAAAGTTGCTTGCACTAGCAGGCCTCACCCAAGCTGAATTACTTAAACTTAGTCCTGAATTGGGTGTTTGTGTAGATGTAGTTGTGGAGAATGAACAGCAGCCAATGTGTGATGTCTCACAAATTGGAGAAATCAGTGTAAACAGAGCACACAAGGAAGACAGTGTGGATAAGCGGTTACATTGCAGATTGAGGGAAGAAACCAGATTTGGAAAAGATATACAGAAGGTAGAAACCCTAAGTGAAAAGGAGATTTCTAAAGAGGAACAGAAAGAAGCATACAGGACAACATCCTTCACAGAAATGGCAAGACGACGAAAGAGAAATGATGGAAACTGTAACCAAAACTGCAGCTGTGGTTTTGGATCTCCCAACTCATATTACAGCACTGATCTTAGCAATACAAGCATCCCAAATGTGAGCTTTGGAAGTTTTGATTATACTTCAGTGATTTCAGACACCCCACCTCCTCCACCTCCACGACCATTACCCCCTTACCCACCAGTAATTTCCAATCCTTCCGAACTTCCCCCTCTCAAGCCATGCACTCTACCTGCCAATGCATCTCGACCTGATAGATTTGATTGGCTAATAGCCTTTACCCCAGATACTGAGCCACCACCTCCTGATATGCAAAAATCATCCAATGATGGCACATTGCAAAAAGGTTCAATTTCAGGCCCAAAAGTCACCACCTTCAAAGAATTACGCAATAGAAGCAAACAGAGCTCCCCACCAGCTCCTATTCAACCAGAACCTGATCCAACAGTCATCACCCCAGACCCTGATTTCTTGTACAACCTCAAATGGAGAAGAGAGAAGACAGATGGAGATGGCTGGGAATATACTTCCCAAGCACAAGCCTCTTTTCTTCAGCCACCGCCAACTCCTGCCTCATTGTCCCTCTTTAGGGAAATGTGCCGCCTGAATATACAAGATGATTGCCGAGCCGATCCCAAAGTCTCCCAACAAATTGGCTCATCAGTAAGTGAAGGCAGCCTTAGGACTATTTGTGGTGATAAAGCTGCTCACACCAAACAGATTCAAAACGAAGATGACCTGGAAGTCAGGGGAATGGCAGATGGAGCGTGGACTTTGGAGTCCAGGACAACAGGTAAAGTTGCATTTCATAAATATATTTGTTTTCCCTGACAAGTTCTGTCTTAGAGAGTTCATCCACATCATATGTAGCAAAAATCCAATGGTATATAAAGAAGAGAATAAAAGAACAATGATCTGATTATATGGAAAGTGGTGAGCCAAGATGAGAATCACACAGGCAGATGGGTAGATGAATCAGCAAAGCAAGACTGGAGGGAATCTTAGAATGCAGCAGGCTTAAAGCTGTGTTGTTTCTCATGATGTCACAAAGCCTTTTAATTATTCATCCTCTCAGCAGGCCAAGTCCTTTTCTGTCATCCTCTCTTCCTTTCCCTGCCACTTATTCTCTTATACTTTCCTCAACCAACCTTCTTATTTTTGCAGGCATTCATTTGTAGTTTATCTGAATTGAAATCAAAAGAACGAGAATTTTAAAACCTTAAATAACCCTACCACCAAAAATATTGTCTTATACACAGGGGCGGACTTAGCGATTTGGTTGCCCTAAGCAATTCCAGGTATGGGGCCCTAGCATTTTTGAAAAACTGCATGGTAAAAAGTATAATATAAGTATATATATATATATATATATATATATATATATATATATATATATATAATAAAATAAAATATAAATTCACAAATAAATTCACAAAAAAACTAGTTCACAAACTATGTACACAGGGATGTCCAAACTCAGTCCTGGAGGGCTGGTGTCCTGCAGATTTTAGCTTTCAACACAGCTGCACAGATGTTTCTAGAAAGCCTAGTAAGAGCTTAATTAGCTATCACAGGTGTGTCTGATTGGGGCTGGAACTAAACTTTGCAGGACACCGGCTCTCCACGACCGAGTTTGGCCACCGTGATGTACAGTTAATTAGCCATTTTTGTGAATAGTAATACTACATAAAAAAAACATTTAAACTAATTTAATTCCCAATCTATCAAACCAATCATTTCACCATTTTTCATATTATTTAGTAATTGCTGTTTGTGAATCGCAGGTTGTTTCACTGGAAATGTTATGTGAACAGGCCCTCTATTAACAAGCTCACAGCGATCATCATCTGATCGCGGAGGAAGCTGCGTTTCGTTGTTGGTCATATTTCTATATTTTTTCCCCAAATGTTTTCTAAATTCTCACTCTTGCACACTACCTGCCCCTACTCTGATCGCTGGCAGACTGGTGTCACTAAAATCTCTGTGATTGTGAACAACAGCAAGAAAAGAATAAACCTTCTATTTAAATGATTACATTAAAAACAGTGAAGAAGCGGATCAGTTTGACTGTAGCAGGGAAACACCTCACGCTCCCGGTGCTAAAACATTTGCTGTCGGCATGCAGAGGAATGATCTGCTCTCAATGCTGCAGGTGTGAGAGACGACTGTGTGGCACTGTGCCGCCTCTGAGTGCTCTGAGGCAGGGGAGAGACCGACGACATCACCCGCAGCTTGTTCAAAGTGTAACTTTAGGAATGCTACAGCACGGGTCTCTAAAAATGTCCAGTAACATCGAAAAATTTGCTAGTTGCTTTTTTTTAAAAATTGGTGCTAAGGGGGTCTGAAAAGTTGTTAAGTTGGCAACACTGGCTGCCTAGCGCATATGCAGTACAGACGAAGGTTCCATTATTCATGCAGGGCCCCCGGTTTTGAAAAGAAGTAATAATGATAAAAACTTTACAGTTATAGGTAGATTTTACAATATATGATAGAAAATGTATAATAGAGCTTTATGATTGATATAGGCTTCTTGGCATTGGTAGGGGACTCCTAATTCCCCAGGGCCCTAAACGGCTGCTTATCTCCCTTATTGGTTAAAGGGCACCTATTTTACCCCTTTTTTAAGGAGTAATATTAATATTATGGTTCTTCTGAGTGTGCCAGTTTAGGTTCAGTTCAAAACACAATTCAGATTTTTTATTATAATGTGTTAAAAAGTGTCATTTTGGGGAAGTGTACACAGTTCGCTGTTTTAGGGGCGTGTTGCTTCACATGAAAATTAGTTTCGACTTCCCGCCCAACTTAACAAGGGGCGGAGCCAAGAGCTCCCCTGCTTTGTGTATGGCTACAGACAGGCAGACAAAGAGAAGCAACATGAGTGAGAGGACCAGCATTCAGCTGTACATGTACGACTCAGACACAGACCAATCAGAGAGTACAAAATCATTTGTGTCTTTGTATAGTTTTACAGCCAACTGTGTGCTAGTTTAAAGCTCTGAGCTTGTAGCCTACACCGAGACTAATAAAGCACACTGAATTAACTTTGACTGAAGGGCATCACACACCGGATGCACCGCGACACGGCGCGCACATGACAGTTAAAAGTATCGCACACTTGCGGTGCCGGTGTGTGTCCCCTGATAGAAACTTATGTTTAGAATTCAGAAATGCATGCCGCTGCATTGCTCGACGCTGCATGTTGCAGAGCGGCGCTTCTGGTGTACAACCAGCTTGAGGCTATAACTAAAGGGCGTCATACACCGGATAGGCCGCTCAGAGCCACGACACGACACACCAGACGCGCACATTTGCATGTTATTTAAAATGAAACTATTCAGATAACGCTCTGTGGCGCGGCAGAAATATGAACAGTGTCCTCACTTTTATCCGCGACACTCACCCCCTCCCTCCTGGTACTCAGTTTCATCCGCGACACCGTTCGTTATTTCCAATGGAGGAACACGCACATGAGGCAACGTGCTCGCACTTTCCAGCTGCACCTAGTTAAGATGACAGGGAGCTTCTGTGACCGCGGGAAATGCAAACCGCTGAAGTTTAAGGAAGACGCAATGAAAAGTACACATGTACGCAAACCCAACAAAAATCACAAACACTGGTGGCGAGAAGAGCGATAACTTGGTGAATGTTGAGCCCAATGAGCC
The DNA here is from genome assembly GCA_903798205.1 of Danio tinwini. Taxonomy (NCBI): domain Eukaryota; kingdom Metazoa; phylum Chordata; class Actinopteri; order Cypriniformes; family Danionidae; genus Danio; species Danio tinwini. The sequence continues at coordinate 3,388,974 of CAIGQZ010033112.1, forward strand.
TTGCATCTAAAAATAGAGCAAGGGTGTTTCTTTGGTGACGTCGCTTTGACTCACACGCTGAAAATGGCGGACGTGAAACAACATACTGAGGATTTGGTAATGCACACCTGTCAATCAATATTGGTGGGCGAGGGGACTGCACTCCTACGTCAAGTTGCGGTCGATCTCAAAACCGCTCCAATTGGTCCACCGTTTTTATGTTGTTAAATTGAAAAAAAGGACTGAGTGTGTTTATATCACCCCAATATGACAGTCTGTACACTATACCTACACATATGTCTGTCCAAACAGCTTGAAAAGTAGATTTTTCACCATAGGTGCCCTTTAAGTCTACCCCTGCTCATACAGTAGTCTTGCGGCTTAGCGCACATCTCTTTTCCACTCTCCTTAACCTTCCATTGTCATTTTTCTGACATGCATTGTTATCTCCATTTATAAAATTGATTCTCCTATGCTTGTTATTCTCTCCTCTCATTATTTTCAGTTGGCCATTTCACTTTTGCAGTGCTCTTTTCTGTGTTGTTTATCTGCCCAATGGAAAATGCAAATTTGCTTGTATCGGGTTACAAAACATTTGACATCAGATTTAAATGGCCTCTAATGTGCCTGTAAATTGAGTAGGAAATACATTAGATGGAGCCCTCACTTGGGTTTACAAGGTTGGGCACATCGCACAACTCTGCTAAAAAGCATGGTTTGGCTAGTTAGCACTAATCCTTTTTCATGAATATTAGTATTCACGATTTTTACATTTAGTGTTTTTTTTTTCAAGTTGTGTGTGTGTGTGTGTGTTTTATTAGCAAACTGCTATTTAGTAAATGATATATTTTTCTAGTCAGCACAAGAACATGACCTTATGCTTTTAAGTGTAGTGAAGGTATGACTCAGGCCTTTACACCAATCACAACACACCAACAGGGAAAGAGGAAATGCTGAGTCAATCTGACTTTTGAGTGAGACGTTTGAGAGAGAGAGAGAGAGAGAGAGATATCAGCACAGTTAAGGTAAAGTGGAATGATTTTTATGTAAGCAAACGATGTGATATGTACGAGTGATATGTACTGTTTAATGAAGCCTAATGAAGTGTAAAATGTTTGTAGTGTATGATTTAGTTTTGTTAGGCTTTTGCAACAGGCTTTTTCACTATTGTGAATCAGAAGGTGATTGACAGTGTTCGATGTCTGAAAGTGCTTACAGTATGTCAAGGCCTTTGCCATTGCAGGTGAAATATGATCCTAGTGCAGCTTTTGTGAGATCCTAGAAAGAGAGAGTTCATGCTTACCCGTTGTTGGTTGATTGCAGAGGAATCAGATGTATTGCTGATAGGCTTTACACACAATATACTTCCACAGAAAAAAGTATATATAGTTTGAAGAGGATTTTTTTTTGGTAACATTTTATTTTAATGGTCTATTTGAGAATTAGTAGACTGTCTGTTTAATATCTGCTGATACTGCTCCTATACATGTCAACTTACACTAACCCCAACCCCAACCTAACAGTCTACTTATAATCTAATGAGAATTAGTTGCAATGTAACTTAAATTCAACAAACGGACCATCAAAATAAAGTGTGGCCTTTTTTGTTGTTGTACAAATAAAAAGGATATGGTACTCATTATTTTGTGCAGTTATTAGGGCTGGGTATCGAGTTCAATACTTTTTAGGCATTGTCAGAAGTGCAGAAGTGAAAAGTCTTGTCATTTAGTACCAAATTTCAATGAGATGGGTAACTCTTGTCAAAGGGTGTATGATGGCAAATCTATGGCAAATAGAAACGCATAGAAAGATACAGTGCTCAGCATAATTGAGTACACCCCATTTTGAAAATGAATAATTTATCCATTTCTCAGTGAATGCATTCTCAATGCATTTTGGTGCATTTAAACAAAACAGATTTATTAAACAGATATATTTATAAAAAATAATATTTTAGTCACAGAACATATTTAGAAATTGAAAGATAATACAATTAAATTCAAGCAAAATATTAGAAAAAAATTACAACCTATCAAATTTCCACCAAATTTTTCTATTTGTTTGATTTTCTTAATTTTTCCTCTTTTTAAAATTTGTATTTAATAATTTTCTATAACATAAATTTGGATGTACTAGTTTTTGGATCGTTATTGTAAGTTATTTTGTTAGATTAGCTCCAGATTTGGCTTCAGTACTGACTAATGTAATGTAAATGCACAAATATAATATTGTATAGCTTCCTATTAAAAATATGAATTTAAAAGATAAATTTGTGAGGGGTGTACTTATATATGCTGAGCACTGTAACATGTAATTTTGTTAAAAGAAGAAAATTGGTATATGCAAATAAAAGTATTGTTCTGAAACCAGTATTGAACTCAAAGTATTGGTATTTGTAAAAAAAAAATAAAATAAAAAAAATAATAATATAATAATTATAATCAAAAACTCAACAACCTGCAAAAAAATTGGTATCGAAAAAAGTATCGTTCAGGAACCAGTATTAACAGTATTAACCCCTAGCAGTTAAAAGAAAATGTGTGCACTTGACTGATTAGTTTTAATGAGTTTTTTTGTTAACAGTTTACTATGCTTACACTGAAGTTACAATATAACTTGTGTTTTATTCTTTAGGCTAAAATAATTAGTCATTTTCTTTTAGCCTGTTCTGACCAGTGAAACTTTTTTAAGCAGCGTTTCATAACATGTGCCATCATATCAAGTGTGCTATTATTTTGTCATCTATATATTTAGTGAATGATAAACAATTTCCTCATAGGCTGTGGCATGTTCCACCGTGTTCTAATGTTAGTATGATTATTACAACAGAGAAAATTCTCTCTTTACATATAGCGTATTGAATGTCTAAATGAGTTCTCTATCATCTGTTTCATCATATTTACATAAGTGCATTCTCTCTTCAAAATGACACTAACATTTTCCCATTCTCTCTTTTTTCTCCCTTTTTCTTCACTGTTTGCTGGTTTACCATCCTTTCCCATTCTTTCCATTCTGAATCTGTCATGTTATGCATTCATCAATTATTCACCCCGCACCTATAATGCTCCTGTTAAAGTGTCCTCACCACCCCTGTCCCTTTCCTTTACCTCACCTTATTACCTGCACTCTGCTTCCCTGTCACAAGCCTCCCAGTTTTATCACGCTGACACTACCAGTGATCACTCCATGTCCCATTATGTGGGTTCCGTAAACATCTCGAATCCCTTATGCATAAATTCCACTTTTGACTGCAGCAAACACGACTATACTGACTCCCTGTACTCTGCCGGCCCGGAAAACAATACATTTTTGTTCTGTAAACAAGAAAATAGTCTCAATGGTAGCATGGATTCTCAGTATCACCACTGTTATCATGCTGACAGCTTTCTAGATTCTTTATACGTCTGTGGGCATGAACCTGGCAGCTCAAAAAACAGCTTCTGTCCCGTGTATAACACTGAAGTTGATTCAATCAGAAATGACGGTTCACTCTACAGTGATAGCAGATACTTAGGAAACCCCCTGAAGCTGTTTACTAACCCTGAACCGCTGACTGACATTAACACACTCACTGAAGGAGACGTAACACCTTACAAAAACATTGACATGCAGACTTACATAACAATGCGAAACCTCAAAAATATGAGCAATGCGAATAAAACCAGTTATAAAGAAGCCGACTCGCTTTTCAGTTTGAACTCGGGCAACATTAATGATTCAAAACCAACAAACAATCCATTTTTTGACAGCAGTGAACCCACAAGACAGGACAAACTTGTATCTTTCCCTGCCTACTACCTTTATAACCCTAAAAACTGTCCCTTGCATAAAGGCGCCCCACCACGGCTGTCCCCCGTAGGTGCGATCTCTCCTCCCCACAGGTCCGGGCCTCCAGTTCCTGGTACAGATGTTGCCCGTCTCTGTTCACCCCTTTTCCCTCGCAGTCGCACCATTCCCGCCCTCGCTGCTCCCCTGTATTACCCTTATCTGTACACCCCCCCTGTTGAAGCCCCTGTGCGGGAGCCACCGGTCCCCATACTTCACTCTCTGCAGAGTCCACCACCGCTCACTTTCAGTAAGAGATCAGCGCATTCTCATTTCTCTCACTTCATCCTCCACCTCTTTCCACCTTTCTTTGATTCTAAAGCACCATGTCTGTTTGCCGATGTGTCTTATTCCTGTCTTGTTTATATTATAGCACTGTTGGTGTTTGTGGAAATGTGAAATATGTTGTTGTCTGTTGCATGATGACCTCAGAATCTGTTTCTGAATGTGATAAATTATGGCTTATTTCATTTTATTTTATTTTATTTTATTTGTTATATTATAAAATATGTAAATGAATACAATAAATTAAAGCTACACTACGTGGGTAACTTTTATCCCTCCAGTGGTTAAATCATAAAACTACTTGTAGTTTTTTTTTGGTTATAATTCAATTCAATTCAATTCATCTTTATTTGTAGAGCGCTTATACAATGTAGATTGTGTCAAAGCAGTTTCACATAGAAGATTATAGTGAATTGAAACAGTGTCAGTTCAGTTTTCAGAGTTTAAGTTCAGTTCAGTTTAGCTCAGGTCAGTGTGGGTTAATAATCACTACTGATAGTCCAAACACTGAAGAGCAAATCCATCGATGCGCAGCTCTACAGATCCCAAACCATGCAAGCCAGTGGCGACAGCGGCGAGGAAAAAACTTCACCAATTGGCGAAAGTGAAGTATTAAAAAAACCTTGAGATAATGTGAGTTTGGAATTAGATAATTGAGTTACTCTCATGTTTTTATTCTGTGACAACGTCTGAACATTTTGGGACTTTTTTATTTAGAAAACAAACTTTAACTTGGATCTATAAGATTCTGTCTGTGAGCCAATCAGACTTTCAGTGAACGCAGGAAGACTAAACAGAATCATCTCAGATTGATAATTCGCCCATGTTAAATTCTTGACACTAGCAGATAGGGATGATTATAATGCAGTGTTCAAAAAGTACATACAGTTGAAATCAGAATTAGTAGACTCCCTTTAAATTTTTCTTGGGGCAGCACGGTGGTGCAGTGGGTAGCACAATCGACTCACAGCAAGAAGGTCGCTGGTTCGAGCTCGACTGGGTCAGTTGGCATTTCTGTGTGAAGTTTGCATGTTCTCCCCGTGTTCGCGTGGGTTTCCTCCGGGTGCTCCGGTTTCCCCCACAAGTCCAAAAACATGGTATAGTTGAACTGGGTTAGCTAAATTGGCCGTAGTGTATGTGTGTGAATGAGTGTGTGTGGATGTTTCCTAGTGATGGGTTGCAGCTGGAAGGGCATCTGCTGTGTAAAACATAATGCTGGATAAATTAGTGGTTCATTCCCTGATTAATAAAGGGACTAAGCCAAAAAGAAAATGAATGAATGAATTTTTCTTTCTTTTTTAAATATTTTCCAAATGATGTTTAACAGAGCAAGGCAATTTTCACAGTATGTCTGATAATATTTTTTCTTCTGGAGAAAGTCTTTAATTGTTTTATTTCAGCCAGAATAAAAGGAGTTTTATATATATATAAAAAAAAACATTTTAAGGTCAAAATTATTAGCCCCTCTAAGCTTTTTTTTTTCAATGGTCTACAGAACAAACCATCGTTATACAACAACTTGCCTAATTACCCTAATCTGCCTAGTTAACGTATTTAACCTAGTTAAGCCTTTAAATGTCACTTTAAGCTGTATAGAAGTGTCTTGCTAAATATCTAGTAAAATATTTTGTGCTGTCTAAACTATTATGTTTAGAAATGTGTAGAAAAAAAATCTGCTCTTCATTAAACAGAAATTGGGGAAAAAAATAAACAGGGGGACTAATAATTCTGACCTCAACTGTATATTTACATAAGGTGAACTAAGAGATACATCTCTATGAAGATGATGTACATTTTTAAATTCAGAGTTTATGAAAATCTCATAACAATAATAAATAAAAATAATAAATAACATTAAGTGATTGATTTATGATTGATGCATTGTATTACATTACTGTAATTAAGATGAAATGTAAATGTTTTCTATTATTGGTTAATGCAGCAAATTTCTTAAATATTTTAAATGCGAGATATTTTTAATTAAAAAATGTTATACAATTGTACAGTATTAGGCTTTAAAGGTCAAATGGTCAACAGTTTAATTTATAGGGTATTACAAAAATAAATTTTTGTTAGTTTCAGTCAAGCTGATCTGCAGAGAGTTTTTGCTTTATGTCTGAAAAAAAGGAGATTTATTGTATATTAATAGTATAATAAAAACTGTTAAAAGCTTCAAGTAATGAAATCATTTAATAGTTTTAATAATGTTTAAGAATTATATTGTTCTATCTAAATTTGACCTCTTCCAAAAAATCTTTTAAATTTGAGTGATTTTTAATATAGTTCATTTAGGGTCTGGCCATTTTCATGTGTAAAAGAGACTTGTTCCTCATATCATTTGTGCTATAAGAAATTTACAAAAGCTCAATATTTCAGACCTTGATCATTCCAAGGTGGTGAGTTCTTTTTGTGGTATTTTGCATAGATTTTTTTATGGCTGGAGGTCAAAATGCTGGAAAATATTATAACTTTGGCTAGTAAGCTTTAAAGCAAATAGGCCAAAGCAATAATTGGTAAAGATACCTGGATTGTGAACTATATAAACACTGCTTATGCACCTTTCTCTGCATGTACTGTAGTAGTGCCTGAACGACTTTCCTATAATTTTATTTGTATGACATAAAATCTGATCATACAGCTCTAAAATATTGTTAAGAATAAAAATAAAGCACATGACAAAGACACCAATTATTATTCCCATGTTTGAAATATTTATTGATGATGTAAATGTTGTCGATGAGGGAAAAAGTTACATAGTGTAGCTTTATAAATCTTTTTTTTAAATATAGATGTATGCATATTGCTCTCGTTTAACATTTATCTTGATTTTTTGGCCTTTATGTATTTTATTGTACTTTTAGCCTAACATTTATATTTAGCTCATTTGAAAAAGATTTTTATAAAATGCTTCTCAGCATGTCTTGTTTTTCCTTTATCTTATAGTAACGCATGAGACCAACCAATATATGTCAAGTCAAATCCAAATATTTCTCAAATGAATAAATCATTTCCATCATTTATTCATGAATATTTGTACCTATACACATTCCTCACAAGCTGCTATCATGTACCGCACTGGATGGCTCAAGATCAACTGTATTACATGACCTTCTAATAAACGAGTTTCTAACCCCACCCTGCTGTTTTTCCTCTTAATAGCTGTCCGCAGCTTCTCTTTTGCCGGCTCTGAGCAGAAGAATGGGGCCTGGATGGGAGAGGATGTGAGGTCCTCAATGAGTGCCGAAGGGCTGTCTTCTGTATGCCTGCTAGAAAAGAAAAGTAATTTAGAATCTACGATTACTGGAAAAAGTGTTTTGTTGTTCTTTATTTTGCTTTTGTAAATAATTGTTGTCATTTAATGTGTTTCTGTCACAAAGCTCTTGTCAATTCAGTCAGTGTGGCAGTGGAGGCCATTTTGGCTCAGTTCAGTTCATCCAGGACTGTCGTTCAGAAGGTAAGTGTTGTGCTACTTTAACTTTTCAATTTGGCATTATTAATTCCACTTTAGTTTAAAGAGCCCCTATTTCGCCTTATAAAAAGTCATATTTTTGTTTTGGAGGTCTCCAACAACAGGCTGATATGCATGCAAGGTCAAAAAACTCTTTCATTGTCTTATAGTATGCATATATTTTTACCTTATTATCCCAATGACTCCCATATGATTCGTTCAGTGATTCATTTGTTCCCAAACACCTCCTTTGCTTGAGGCTAATCTGTGCTGATTGGTCCGGTGACCTTGTCTGTTGTGATTGGTCGACTGGGTTCAGTGCAAGACAGAGAGAAATGCCCACCAAGCTATAAAGTAGCACAGATAGTATGAGAGAGAGCCCAATGCAGGAATGCATTAAAGCAATGCAGTTAAACACCTGCATATTCCTCTACTCTTAACCACAACCCCAAGTAATAACAACGACACACATTCAGTGTTAATCCACACAGCGACAAAAGTTGAATTGTTTGAAAATTGATCGTAACGCGTGTGTAGGAACAGCTGATGGTGGCCATAGCAAAGACAAATGGCAGAGGATCGTGAGTTCAGAAACGCATTTAAATCTGTATCTTTAAATCTGTTTTCAACGTGGTTTTGGAATCAAAATGTGAATAGCCCCATACAGATTTAACCTGAGAGATACAGTATCTACTGTATAATAGATACCTGATTACAAGCCGCACAGAATGATTACAAGTTACAACCCTGCTGAAAAATCCAGCTTAAACCAGCCTAAGATGGTTGGCTGGTTTTAGCTGGTTGACCAGCCTGGTTTCCAGGAAATTTTTCTAGAGGAGTTTTGGCCATTTCCAGACTGGTTTCCAGCCATTTACAGCCTGGTCTTAGCTGGTCAGGCTGGGAGTTGACCAGCTAAAACCAGCTTGACAGCCAAAACAAGCGATGTCCAGCTTAAACCAGGCTGGTCAAGCTGGTTTTAGCTGGTTTAAGCTGGTAATTTTCCAGCCTGACCAGCTAAGACCAGGCTGGAAATGGCTGGAAACCAGCCTGAAAATGGCCAAAACTGCTCTAAAACCAGGCTGGTCGACCAGCTAAAACCAGCCGACCAGCTTAGGCTGGATTAAGCTACTTTTTTCAGCAGGGAACACACAATTAAACGTATATTTTGCAAACTACACAAAACAAGGCAACAATTTTAATGACACTTACATGTTATGATCCGGACAAAAATGAAACTAATCCATATGAACTGTAATAATTACTGAAGTCCCTGTCAAAGTTTGACAAAGTCCCATACATAATAGTCTCTGCTGCTCCTTTCTTCAATCGCAAACGGCTGACGAATCCTGGGTTGCAGAGAAGGTTAATGTATCATAAATCTGAAAAATGACAGGAACAAACACAACACTAGGTTGGTTATACTGTGGTGTTGTTGTGAAAATGAACTTTAACCCTTTATTCCCCCCAGCCGAATCTCCCTCTGTCAGTGATCTTTGTTTTACCAAATCCGTTTTTACCAGATTTATGTTTTACCAGATCCGGTACTTCATATTTGGTGATGTACCATATTGACGTCGATGCGTTCAAGCAAAAGATCCAAACCCAACACGATTCATTTATTCGACTCTGAGTCGACTATTTCGTTAAAGAATCAATAGTTTTAAACACGGTGCACTTTCAGATTTAAACCTCAACTGGATGTTTTCATTCACTTCGTGCTGTGTTACACACTGCATGGAAGATCATTTTCAAAAACACATAATAGGGGCTCTTTAATATAAGCCTTGACCCAATTGACCATAGTTTTATTATGGCGCAAATGTAGAAACTATGTTTTTTTGTTACATTGATTACCATTTGTTTAACTACAGTTTTATTGCAAAACCAAACTATTGTTTGTATTCCAAAACCATGGTTAATATATGGATACCGTGGTTTAACTAAAATAACCTTTTTGTATTATTGGGTTAATATCATTGTTCATTTTTGTTGGAAACTTTTCCACAGAACAAAAAAATATGGAACAAAAAAATAAAGAGTACATCCATACCTGAATGAAATGAAAAACATACCTGTTTTTTTCCTTCTATCTTCATGCCACTTTCATGCACTTGGCTTATCTCTACCTTTTTCTTTCTCCAGTTTCACTCAGTAGATAAGGTACTTCGAAGTTCATGAACATGAGCTTTGCGAATGACTTATTTGCACACTAACCTCATGCACCTTTTCACCTCTTTCTCCTGTTTTCATCTCTATTTCCCTTATCCTATATAATTTTTTCTGTTGTTCCATTGCTTTGCACATTTTTTATTCTTTCTCTGCCTCTTGTCTATCTTCCATTTCCCTTTCCTGACCTCTGTTGACAGAGTCTTTCTGGAGACAGCAGTGTAAATCCCTCTCTGGGTCGTCTGGTACTGCAGTGCCTTTGCCCAGCCCTGCGCAGCCTGCTCTGTGATGGACTCAAGCCCCACCAGAGTGACCTCATTGCAGGCAGAAGGCCAAATTCACCCTGGGGTTTGGTTCAGGCCTCCACCAAACCAGGTAGACATCTGGCATAAACATCACGTTTGATATTATATCGCTCTTTGACTCTCTCTCTCTTTCACCATCTCTCATCCTCAGGCCTGTTTCATTCTCTTCTGTTCTGGCACAGTGAATCCCTGCAGTACTGACTCACCAATCTCTGTCATACTTCCAGTCTTTAAATATTCCTCCGTTTTCTGCCTCAATGTTCTTTCTTTTTGCTGCTTATATTCCTTGTCTAGTATGTTTAGGAGAATTAGCGTGACTTCAGTAAATTGTGAACATTTGTTTTGTTGCAATTCATGCCAGATGAAGTGATCACGTAATTTATGTTTGTCCCTTAGGCCCGAGCACACAGGCTTTGCACAGCCTTCAGACTAAAGTAGCAGGTCTTCATCAGCTGAGGCAGAGCAGACACAGGTTCAACGCCTTCTTGTTTGGCCTTCTCAAGTAAGCCGGAACTTTCCTTGGCCTAAAATCGAAGTACTTTTTTTATTGACCTCTGTATGTATTGACTGTGTATCTTTTTCTCATCTGATTTATTATTGCCCTCTTCTAATTTGTCATGCAGTATCAAGCTTTTGGATTATTGGCTTTCCCATCTGCAGTCCTGCAGTGGTAAGTATTTGCATTTACTGGTATTGCTGGAAAACCCATCTCAAAGGGATAGTTTACCATAAAAATAAGTGGTTTCAGATCTTTATGAGTTTTTTTATTTTCTGATGAACCAAATTGAACTTGATATGAACAAGCGGCAACCTCCCGCTCTACCTCGTGAAGCCAATACGGAAGTAACTGAAACTTTAATTCATTGACTCGCCTTTGAGGGCTGGCTCCATAAACTCCAGATGTTCACTGAATGCAGTGCTAAATTGACCAATTTCACAGCGGATAAAAACATGTTTACAGCCCGGTACAAAAGATGGTTTCGGTGCATATAGTTAATATCACCTTTCATGACAACTGTGAGGAGATACATTTTTTAAAAACTCTGTTTCATTTTTATTAAGTTATATTAAGTCTGCAAAATTAAGGGCGTGGCCACTTGAGTGACAGCTAGGTCTCACTGCTCGCTGTCTTGTCACCTCAGCTGATTCCGGCTGATTAGCCGCTGAACTCGGCATAAACATCATATTTTTGTTTTGTTTTATGTGGCTTACAGTCAATTTCCTTTTGGAAATATTTCTTACAATTATCAGATAATATGTCATGCTGTGTGCACTTAATTGTGCTCACAAACCATTCAAGTGGCCTCCATTTCCCAGGTGAGTGCAATTCTTACATACTTATATACCAAATCTATAAATGTATTTGTTTTATTTAGGATAATTTATCATTTACAATTTTCTTTAGAACTTGAATGCACTCCAAAATCTGACAAATTGATTAGCTGTAGGCTCTGAACAATTGTCTGAAACACTGTCATACAGTGTTATGCCTGGATTATGCCTGGATAGCCCTTCATTTACTAACACAGATTATATTTGAAGTGTTTGGAAGTAATTTGCATTTTCCTCCTGTAGAAAAACATCATAAGAACAATGCTTAGTGGCTCAATGTATTACAACAGTGCTTTTTAAAAGACTAAACATTTCATTGGTATAGTACACAACCAAGCACAAGTGGTCAGAACACAAGTTGCAGGTAAGGAAGTATTAAGCGTTACGCTCAAAGAAAACCCGTCTAAGTCAAATGCTAGCAGGCTTCTGTAGCTCCACTGACACTCAGCCTTTTTTCCCTTGTTTGGTCACCCCTGGTCAGTGCGATGATGTGCAAACCAAGTGGAGGATTGTCCACGCCTGCTTGTAGCTTCATTTATGCTTTTCAGAAACCTATGGGTGACGTCACGGATACTACGTCCATATCTTTTACAGTCTATGGGTATGAACTTGGTAACCGGCAACCACTGACATCCAGAGTGGAAAAACACACACTATGGAAGTCAATGACGTTTTTGGGGGGTTTAACAGAACAATAAAACTCATACATGTTTGAGGATGAGTCAAATTTTGGAGTGAGCTATGCCTTTAGGCTTTTTTTTGTTTGTTTTTTGGACCAGAAAGAAATATGTTAGTAACTTTCTAAATAAAATGGTCTGAAATTGTAACAGCAATGATGCTAATTTTTTTAAAATAATTTCAAATCCATAAAAAAATATAATAATAAGCAGCAACTGAGCTTAAAACTGGTCTCATGAACAGTGGTTTTCAGTCATGTTCTACAGTGACACCAGAACAACACATTTTGCATCCCTGCATTCCAGTGTACTATTCATCATAAATAGTATGTGAAATTAATGTGTGTGCCAAAGCCCAACATTTTGAAAAGAGTACGCCAAAAGTACCAGGATGGTCTATTTCTGGTGGATTTTCAAAAATTGGGTCAGTGCACACTCTTATAGCTAATATTGGGCAAACCCCATTACGCTTTTGAGGAAGATTTGGTTTACAACTACAAAATGAACGATTAGAACTTTTATAAAGATTTTTTGGGCTCTTAAGTTAATGATTTAGCAAAAATTTGAAAGACTCACAATTGGCGTAACAATGCTACTGCTTTTCTCTCCAATACAGTAGAAAATGAAATAGAAATTTTAAGATGTTTACTGCGGCAAGGTTCTTGATAGTCTAGTTAGCATATCAGGATGTGCATAACTATACCACAGAGTGTGTAAAAGAGACAGTTTTATGCATTGATGGATTGTCCCAAAGCATATACTCTTCTGCTACACACTGAAAAAGTTCTACTTTTATTCACAGAAGAGTGCATACTTTTAGGGCATTTTATAATTAGGTGAATTGGGACGCAGCACATGTGTCCTTTGTGTCAGACAGGGAACTTTAGAATCTCTGCTAATAAGCTAATGAGTTAAACCAGGTGTTTGACTAAGGAGATATGCAAAATGTGTCATTTTGGCAAACTTTACAAATGTGGTTTGGGTTTCTATCCAAAAATCTGAATTAAATGAATGCAAAAAACTGAAACATTGCATCAAATGTTTGCAAATAACCCAGTGTTTCCATTCAACGAGTCAAAGAAAACAATATCTTTACTTCATGATTAACTGCTGCCAAATATCAAAAAGAAAAATGGAAAGTGCTTCGTGAGTGTTTTGCTTTTATAACAAATGAATGTAATTTAGGCTATACTGCTATTTGCTCATGCAAAATTAAACATCAGAAAATATACTGCCTATTTTAACGGCTTAAATACAGTTAGCATATCGATTTTATTTTGACTAGCTCATGGTCCTAAAAATGAAAATGTAACCTGAAAACAAGTTATTAAATTAGGCTAAATAAATAAATAAAATGACAGGTAGGCCTAACCTAATGTTTTATGGTGGCGTTTTTACAAATGCCAACCTGAGAATATCACGAAAATAAAAACCCACTCATGCCTAACATAAATCTTAATATTTACCGTTAAAATTAAGATAAAAGTTATATAACCTGTTGAGTCGCGCGTGTTATGCCAAGATTTTACCAGTGTTCACGATAATAACTGTGAATTTCTTTTTTTAGATATCTTTTTTAGGTATTTTTCTGGCTAATGCCTTAATGTAACTAAGTTACACATAGCTACTATTTTTTTAAATGTTTTATTATTTATATATAAGATTGTAACATTTCACTTTTTCCTAACACTGATAGATGATTAGTTAAAGTGTGATGACGGTTATGCTTCACTAGATTTATTTACCGGTTATAGAATAGTCTAACCGTGAGTCAGCTTGCATGTGTGGGCATAATTTGATGTCTTTACCTAAAACTTTAAACATTTATATTATTTGAAATAAAATGGAAAGAAATAAGGAGAAAATAATATAATTTAAAGCACTCGTTTGGTGCTGAAGCCATGATCTGTCCATGTAAACAGTATCGTTGCATAACTTTCATTGATAAAACCAGTAAAAGTGAAACTGTACATATTATTATCATCACTATAAAACATATATTAATGCAAAGTAATAATTAATAAGTGAATAAATAGCATAAATGAAAGGAACAAGAGGGACCAAAATCGGTCACCAGGTCTAGTGCCCCCCTATGGGATTAAAATGCCCCCTTAGTTATGACATCATGGCGCTAGGCCTGAGCTGCATGCACTGCTGAAAGACTTTTTTTTGCTGCGCATCGAATAATGACATGCTTAATATCATCGATGTCCACAATCCACAACATATCCATGAAACAAAAACTTGCAGACTCTTTGAACAACGAGGAAAAATTGCACTTTTCAATTTTCAATTCAACGCCCAAATGGCTTGTTTTGTAGGACAGTTATGGCGTGTTGTAAGGTATTCTGCAGTCACCGGTGAAAGTCAAATCTTTCTTTAATTTTTTGGACTTTTGTTTGAAAGCTTTAGTGGCACTGTATCTGTCCAAGATAATGTTGTTTGATTTAAATTATAGCCTATATATGCGGCAATAAACAAGACAAAGGAATGAATGAATAAATAAAATAAATATGGAATCTTAAATGTCGATATTGTTTTTACTCCAAAAAAAACTTTTTTTTTTTGTTCTCGATGATCTTTAATATATACTGGGTAGCTACGCAAAATATTTTCTAAAATGCCAAGCAGGAATTTGTTTATAGCTTTAATTATGAAGACAATAAAATATCAAAAATAACTAAAATAAAATTATAAAAATACAAAGATAAAAAGAGCAGCATTTTGCTAAATTAAATATCCTTTATATGCTTTATATCCTGCAATGTGTTGCTTCATATTCGTTTTTATTTCACTTGATGCAATAGTTATTTAATGTTTGAATGCTGAAATAAATAACAGCCATCGTTTAAATGGTTATTTTACCATCAAAATGTGGTATATTTTATATCATTACTAACTTTTGATATAAAACCGCTGTAATTTAATTGATTGTTAAAAATGAAATAATTGAAGTGCTATATTTTTTATTAGTGAAAGTGTCCACTCACTTTTGACAAGGCCCGTCAAAAAATATATTTCTGCCACTATAATACAAATCCACTTTACAAATACATCAGAGAATAATATTATATAGCCTATTTTAGTTATTTACTGTAATATATAGTTATTTAGTTTAATTAGAGTAATTTATAAATATATAAATTATTTAGCGCTTTTTGGATTTAGGCATATGCCAAGTATAAAACTTAATTTTACTTGTAAATACAAAAGATTATGCGGTTTAGGTTTTTTATGGCACTTTATTGCATGTTGAATGTTACAATTACAAAGATTTTTATTAAACACGTAAATACCACAATATATTTTTGTTGGTGTAAAAATATAAAAAGTATCATTCTTATATTCTTGCCTTATTTATCTTTAATATGAATATAAAATTGTATACAATGCAATGCGTGGTGCACCTAAGAAAAAAAGGCGCACCAAGGCAAAACGTTAGTCTAAAGCCCTGTATTGGATAGATTAATTGAAAGATTGTGTGTGCATTTTAATAACATTGACACTATACTTTTGCGATTGATTAAACTAGGGATGCTAACGATTACTCGATCGATTTATTGTCAGTAGGCCTAACCCAAAACCGATAAACCTTAACGATTAAGCATGGGCATTTAATAAATTATGCTTTGCGCTGTGAGACGCGTCCCCGATTTCACACATTACATAATCAAGTGTTTACGTTACCTTATGGAGTCGTGCACTCTCTTGACTTTGCATCTTGGGGACACATAAAACCCTGTTATGCACAGATCTCGTATATTATTAATGGATTGTTCATAAGGACTAAGCTATTAATTACTGTAATTCTCTGAATGGAAAATGCTTGGGTGGTTTAATAATATATCATATCATTGCTTATGTTCATGATCTGCCACTCATCCTTCAATATTACAGATCGATTTATCAGATGATTTGTCATAAGGGAAATATTAACAAAAGGATTTTCTTTATGGAGACCCATCTAAAAACAATCAACAATCAATAATTCATTTAGTATAAATACAAGTTTTAGTAACAATAACTTAAACCGAAACATACCTTTGTACATGAAAGAGCAGGTTCTCGGTAACCTTTAAGACAAGCTTGTCGCATCAGAAACGACTGTCGCTTATGATGTCTGCTTCGCGGGCATTTTAGGTTGTATGTATCACCGTCGCATTTGTACACAAGCTTTAAATTAATGCTTTTTGTCTCCCAAATTCATATAATAAAGAGAACGATAAAATAACGTTATTAACCAGTTGACTTTAAACGTTTCTGTTCAGAACGATTAAAGTTGATCTTGTTTTCGTTTTTCGTTTCCGTTTTTCGTTTCTGTTTTTTGAACCAGTTCAGAGCCCTGATGTGACCCCAAAATGTCTTTGATTCTCATGTATTTGTTTATCAGGATAATCTTAAAAGAATTATGTAAGGCTTATAAATTTTGAGGCCTAAATGCAATTGGTTGAAGTAAAAAGCAAAGGTTTGGCTAAATGAACTATACCATAGACATGTGATTTGACATCAACTACACTAAGCTTCTGACAGCTCTAAAATCTAGAATTTAAAAGGTTATATTAGAATTCTTTGAGGAAGGTTGGGAAAATCGACCAGACAAACTACATATAGTACCGTAGTTCCCACTACCCGCACAGATGCTCTGTTAAAGACATAACAGTCCAAAACAATGACAACTTGATAAATATAAGTAATGTATATTATGTAATAAAATAAAACGTGTTGAGCTTATGTTAGCCACAGACCTTGTTTGTGCATTAAACTAAAAACAACCAACCTCAATATGCCATTTTCAGTCTTAAAAAATCTGCAATATTTGAGCAAAATGACCTTCATCAAGACCCATATATTTTCTAAGTGAAGTTCTTTTATGTTCTTCATTTAGGAGTGAAAAAAAAAGTTCAAAATAGAATTTATGAAGTCAATAGCCCACTGGCTCCCCACTGGGTTGTTGAGAGCAACATTTAAATGCAAATACTGTACAGTAAGTGCTGCACATTTTACTCTCAGTAGTAAAATAAACATGCTGAACTAAGATTACTAAAAACATTAGGTCGGAAAATAGGATTATAGTGATTTGGATGTTTTCACAAGCTTTGCAATTTAGCACTCCAGTCAAGTCACATTTATTTACTGCATATACTGAAGCAATCAATTGGGTACAATCATAGCGTATATCTTGAAGTACATTTTTATGGGGGGCATGTTGTACTACATGAATATTTATATTACAATATAACAACAATAAAACATTGTAGGAACAATGAAAGTAGTAACACGTGCAATATGGGCAAAATATTCACTGCTGATTGTAACAACTTATTATGATTTCATCCTTATCTGACATCATGCTGAATCATCTCAGTTACAGTATATCAACATCTGAAATGTAACAACATCGTTTTAGGTAAAAAGGATTACAACACACAATAAATTATTTTTCTATTGTGTAAAAGCCCTAAATGGTTATTTTTGTTAAAACATTTGTTAAATGTATATTTTATTGAAATATAAGACAATTTATAAAATATTTGAAAAAAATAAAGGATATATTAGCAGAATACACTGTTGCTTAGTGTTCAAATGTGCCAATAAAAACATTTTACCAAGATTTTTTGTTCATTAAATGCTAATATTTTCATTATATTTTACTGCTATACTATTTTTTTTTTTCTTACCACTATTGACTTCCTTTTATCATTTTTTTTACATATTACATGGGGCATTTAGCACATGGCTGTAGCTGTCAGCCATCTTGTATTAATGACATCATCGAGCAATAAATATTTGGAATGCAACATACAGTAAGAACCGCTCTACTGATCAACTGCCATCAAGTTGTTTGGAGAAAATTATGGATAAATGAACCTTAACTGAAGTTAACTGTCCACAAGTGTGGATATAATGTATTAAATAAGAGCTGTTGTAATTTTCTGTATTAACATTCTTCTTTTGTCTGTTAATCAACTCCATTTTCTCTCTGTCCTGCAGATGTGTTGGAAACATTTTATCGGCCCACTTCCTTTATGCGTCTGTCACACACTTCTTGTCAGTCTCTTTTTGAGGAGCTTCTCCTCTTGCTCCAGCCTCTCTCTCTGCTGACCTTCAACCTAGACCTGCTGTTTCAGCATCACCACCTTGACCCTCCCACTCCAACTCTCACCCCAGCCAGCCAAACATCTGACATATACAGCCCACCAAATGAAGACTTCAGCTTCCACTTGTCACCCAAGGGCCTTTTCCATGGAGGTGTTCATCGTACTGGAAGCATCTTAGAGCAAGACCACAGTTTGAGATTGGACACCAACCCTAATTCAGTTTTCTCGAGTCACGTTCTTGATGTGTCAGCATATCGCAATCCAATTTCTCTGACATCAGGCATCAACAAAGAGGAAGCTGATCCACCATTATCATGGTTTAATGGGAATGATATCTCTGCACCTCTTAATGTTGGAAGTCTGTCCCAGCAGGCAGGCCAGGCTCTTCAGCAAGGCTTGGGGGCAGTTATGCGCTTGGGGGAGCGTTTAGGGCAGAACTTTGGCTTGGCCACCACTACAGAGAATGTGAATGGTCCTAACTCACCAGATGATTTTAAGACAGGCTTCTCAGCAAACCCAAAAAGCCCAATTGAAAGCAGGCAGCAACCTAGAGAGGATCTTTCCCTGTGGGATAGTGGAGCTGCTATTCCTTGGGGTCTTGGACGACTCTTTGGTGCTTCTAAGAGCCCCAACAACCCACCAAGCACCAGGTTTGATAATGTTTTTCAAAACAAATAATGCATTGTGAATCAAGAAATGATTTTTCATTGACATGCATTCTGAATGCATTGCGATTCTCTCCTTAATCGGCTTAGTTTTTAACCCATGATGTTGTATGCTTTACTGTACACTGTATACAGTCACACGGTCACATACCACTTCAACATAAAACAATCTTTAATAAAGTTTTAGATTTAATGAAAATCTTTAAGCAAATTACAAGAGCTGTGTTTACAATAATCCTGTGGAATAAAAGTCGTGGTTCAAGTACATTTGACCACTTAGGCCATGTCCACAGGAACATAGGTATTTTTGTAAATTAAGTTTTTCCTCCTTCACTTTAAAAATAAAATCTTGTCCACATGTGCACAGTTAAAAAAAATCGTCATCTACAAGAAAATGCCATATGAAGCACTGTCAAGAGCAGAGGTGTCCAAACTCGGTCCGGGATGTTTAGTTCCAACCACAATTAAACAAACCTGAACCAGCTAATCTAATCAAGCTTATTCTAGGTATACTAAAAACATCCAGGCAGGTGTGTTGAAGGAAGTTGGAGCTAAACTATGCAGGACACAGGCCCTCCAGGCCCAAGTTTGGACAGCCCTGGTCAAGAGTATGCAAATGCAACAGGTCGTCACCTTGGAATTATAAGGTTTTATCTGCATTCTGAATGTTTTTGAGAAATTGAGCTTCAAAGTTTTTGAATTCCATATAGCAAACAGTATGTGTGTAACATTTGTTTTTAAATAAAAATCTTTAAATGTAAACAACTTATAAAAAACATCCCATAATGTAAATAAGTTGTCAATTAATTAGAATATGTCAATAACTTAATTTTGACAAAAATGTCTAATAGAACCTTATAATTCTAAGGTGATGAGGTGGCAAAGTGCTCCTAATCATAAAATCACGTTGGTCTATCTGAAGGCTTAAATAAGGGCTATTATTGGCCCGGATTGGCTGTCATCTTGCATAGGACTACATTCTGATTCTTCTGTTCGGAAGTTATAATTGTCCTTATATCAGTATACATGTTACTGTCAGCACATGAAAAGCATGTCTTGTAAATAATGGCAGGCGATCTGATGTCTCGTTAAGAAAATGCTAGTGAGGATGATCAAAAAGACTCAGAAACGAAAAGTGTGAGTTTTAGGGACCCGGTACTAGGTTTGCATGTGGAAGAACAGCCAAACCGCAAGATGTGGTTTTGAAAATACTATATGTGTTCTTATGGACAGGGTTTTACAGAACATGAAAGCACATGCACTCGAGTGTACTATTAAAAACTAGCCTAGAGCACCATCTGCTGTTAAAAATAAGCTCAGAATTGATTTTAGAGAAAATCGTGATGCATAACTAATCATTGATCCA
This sequence comes from Danio tinwini, assembly GCA_903798205.1. Classification (NCBI taxonomy): domain Eukaryota; kingdom Metazoa; phylum Chordata; class Actinopteri; order Cypriniformes; family Danionidae; genus Danio; species Danio tinwini. The sequence continues at coordinate 3,409,120 of CAIGQZ010033112.1, forward strand.
CAAATCACTGTACATCTATTTATCATCCCAGTTTTATTTATTTTTTAATTTTAGCTTAGCTTAGTTTATTTCAGATTTTTAAAGTTTATTTATGTGAATAGGTGAATTAGATTTATTTATGTGACAGATTGTTTTATTGTCTTCTGTGCTGTTACTCTGACATAGGCGCCCATCTCAGTGGCTTTCCCCTGGTGTATCCGTCCTTTCCCGCATAGTGAATCTTGGCCAGGGTTCTCCGCCTGAGAAAAGAGAGCTTCAGAGAAGCAATGATAAGGAGGAAGATGAGAATGAAAATATTAATGAACCCAGAGATCAGCCAAAGCCCCTAAGGTAAAGATTTCATTAGGTATCTCATGTTCTTCTTAACAGATTTCCATTTATGCATTTTAGGAGAAAAATATTCAAATCTTTTTCTGCCTTTTAAAAAAGCTTTTAAATAAAGTTATTTTGACGTCAGTGAAGTTATGCAAATTTTTTCGTCTGTTAAATTAATTAGAAATGCATAAAGAACAATGTATTCTATTATACATTCGTACATTTTAGAAATACACTAAATTTGTATTTCATTTTGGACCTTTACAAGAAATTTTTTCACAATTAAAACCTCAAAGAATTCTAAGAACAATAACTGGAAAATTGTCTGAGGATGCCATGATTGAAGCTGTTTTCATTACATGTGGTTGGATTCATTGTAATAGAGATTGACTGTAGACATACAATTTACAGAATTCAAAGAGCAAAAAGGAGAGATCACAATGCCACACACAAGGTCACAAGGTAAATACTTAGCTCAACATTAGCTTACTCTATGGTTAATGTAAAACCTTTTTAAAACATGTTTTGATAAAAAAAATGCTGGTAGTTGTTCCTAGTTCCTGTGGTGCAGATTCTTTTAAAATCGGGTGCTTTATTTTAAGAATGCAGTTTAAATGTTCCATAGAATGAAAATCTGGATCTACCTTTGGCAAAACTGAATAATAAGAATGACACACCATGAGACTCAAACATAGATTCCCCATTCTCATGTAAATCATGTGTGTAAAATCCAGGTAAAAAAGGACCAACCGTTAAGTTATACAGTAAGTTGCACAGGATTATTAATACTGTATACACACCCAAGGCTGAGCTTGATTGGCCTCAACAATTTCAAGTGAGATTAAAACAATTATGATTTTTTCCTTATTTTTAAGTTCAGCTATGCTTGTATTTAACATACTACATATGTGGGACTCTTATTTTGAAAATGTTATCGGCAGGAAGAGTAAATGAGCTTTTTGTGAAACAAGCAGCCATGTTTCTCACAGCTTCACAGCTCATCACAATGCAGTATATAAAGATTACAAAATTTATTAAGCACCACCCCAAAAAGGCATACGGTCTGTTTAACTCTTTTATTAGTTTATTAGTCTGTTCAAATCTTTTTTTAATTAACGTGTATATTGTGCAATTTGCCAGTTATGTGTATAACACATGTAGACTGCTGAGTAGAAGTGTTTAAAGGGCACCTATGGTGAAATATTGGGGTGATATAAACACACTCAGTCTTTTTTTTTTTTTTCAATTTAACAACATAAAAACGGTGGACCAAATGGAGGGGTTTTGAGATCGCAACTTGATGTAGGAGTGCGGTCCCCCCGCCCACCAATAATGATTGACAGGTGCGCCATTACCATATACTCAGTATGTTGTTTCACGTCCGCCATTTTCAGCGTGTGAGTCAAAGCGACGTCACCAAAGAAACACCCTTGCTCTATTTTTAGATGTAAGGCTCATTGGACTCAACATTCACCACGTTATCGCTCTCCTCACCGCCAGTGTTTGTGAGTTTTGGTGGGTTTGCATACATGTGTAATTTTCATTGCGTCTTCCTTAAACTTTAGCGGTTTGCATTTCCCGCGGTCACAGAAGCTCCCTGTCATCTTAACTAGGTGCAGCTGGAAAGTGCGAGCGCGTTGCCTCACGTGCGCGTCCCTCCATTGGAAATAATGAACTAACGACACACAGCGTCATGCATTTCGCGTTGTTGCAGATGAAAGTTAGGACCGGGAGGGTGTCGCGGATGAAAGTGAGGACCGGGGGGTTTGCTCACTATTCTGCTGCCTAGGTCGCCTCTATGGATGCGCTGGCCCTGCTCAGGACACTTCGTATTTCTGCCGCACCACAGAGCGTTATCTGAATAGTTTCCTGCCTCAAGCAGGTCGTACACCAGAAGTGCAGCTCTGCGACAAGCAGCATCACGCCACGCAGCAGCATGCATTTCTGAATTCTAAACATACGTTTCTATCAGGTGACACACCGGCGCCGCAAGTGTGTGATAGCGCACACATGACAGTTGAAAGTGTGTCGTGGTGTATCCAGTGCGTGATGCCCTTCATTCAAAGTTAATTCAGTGTGCTTGGTTATTAGTCTTGGTGTAGGCTACAAGCTCGGAGCTTTAAACTAGCACACAGTTGACTGTAAAACTATACAAACACACAAATGATTTTGTACTCTCTGCTTGGTCTGTGTCTGAGTCGTACATGTACAGCTGAATGCTGGTCCTCTCACTCATGTTGCTTCTCTCTGTCTGCCTGTCTGTAGCCATACACAAAGCGGGAAAGCTCTTGGTTCCACCCCCTTGTTAAGTTGGGCGGGAAGTCAAACTAATTTTCATGTGAAGCAACACGCCCCTAAAACAGCGAACTGTGTACACCTCCAAAATGACACTTTTTAACACATTATAATAAAAAAAATCTGAATTGTGTTTTGAACTGAACCTAAACTGGCACACTCAGAAGAACTATAATATTAATATTACATCTTAAAAAAGGGGTAAAATAGGTGCCCTTTAATGCACACTTATGCATCATATCATATCGCTGACTACGTTTACATGGACATCGATAATCTAATAATTTACCTTAATTTAAATAAGACAATAATATGATGAAGGCGTTTATATGAGTTGCTTTTAGAATACTTCTTGCATGTTCTCCTTTTACATGTTATAATACATAGATCAATTAGCCTTATTACATCACTACGCCATCCAATGTTTCATGTAATTTCAAGAGTTGCATTTAAAAATGTTCGACTTCAACTGCAGTTCAGTATTTCCACTTTCATTCAGCAATATTTCATTCATCCCATTCAGTCCCCATGACAAACTCTGACCTACTAGATGAGAGTAGGGACCGATAGGAGAGAGTTGTTTAAAAGGGCCACGAAACCCCCCTGTCTCAACAGGGTGTTTTCACACCTCTAGTTTGGAAAAAGTCAGAAAAGTGGGCGTGTCCAGCTCTGTTTAGGTGGGAGTGTCGAGGGAGGGAAAGAGGGAAGGATTTGCAAATATGGGAGTTTCCATTTGGGCAAGCGCTGATTTTCATAGAGGCGAGGTAAACAGTGTTGCCAGATTGGGCAGTTTTGAATCCGATTGTGCGGGTAAAAAATCAGCTACATCTGGCAACACTGGAGGCAAAACAAACACACAGACACATGGGAGAAAGACAGTGACTGTGTTTACATGGACATCAGTAATCTAAATTATTTGCCAAATTATTAATTTGTCGACTTTAACTACAGTTTGACACTTTCACTTTTTATTTAGGAACATTTTCTGCATGCCCCAAGTGACAAAAGAGAGTGGAGTTAATGGAATGTTTAATACCGCACGGCGAATGGGGGAAAAAAATTCTCTGCATTTTCTCAGTAACTTAGGTGCACTCGGTAGGTAGCGTCAGAAAGCTGTGTGTGTATAGACTATCCTGTCACAAAATGCGACAAAAATTCTACACGACAGTAATAGTTTGATTGTAGTGTTTACATTTGGGGAGCAGCATTTACAGCGGATCTTTCAGTCTATAATATTGTACTATAATATTGCAGTGATATTAACACACATTAACAAACTTAGTAACTAACTCATTTTGACTATAGTATGTCTTTAAAAACTGAAAGAGCACTGCTAAAGATACAAACTAACTTTGCCATCTGAATAAACAAACAAAGGGCACTGCTCTCACACACGTCACACACTTACCAAATCTGTGGACACAAGACAATCTATACAAACTGGAGCTGCGTCTTTTTTAAAAGGAGACAAGCGGCAATTCTGGATTTCATCATTTCCAGATGTGAAAACTCTCGGGTAAAAATATTATTTACAAATGCATTTCTGTCGCGTGTCGTGTGCACTGTAATCCACACGTGAGTCCAGCTGAGCTCTGATAGGGGGGAAAATGAAAACAAAACCTTTATTGCAGCACATTAATAAATGCAGCACATGAATAAACACAACACTGATGACCCATGTCTCTAAATTCTTGTTCTTTCACTTGTTTTGGCAACACAACGTGGCGTCTCTGTTGTCTCAAAACTGTAACAGGTAAATAGTCTTCGAAGCTATCATGCAAATAAATAAGGGTGCACTGCATACACAATTGAGCGCGCTGATTGGTTTGAAGCAAGTCTTTCTCATGAATTGATGCCGCACACTCAGAGACGTCACGATGCACTCATAGGTACAGACTCTCCACGCTGGAATACACACAAGTATCTAATCGCCGTGACGCAGCTTCAAAAATTCGTTTCAAACCGGAAGAACGAATTGGCTCAAAATAGCGCAAAAACAACCAATGTTACCAGAGGATGGAGAGGTGTCGTGGACAAAGGTGAAGAGGGTTGGGGAGTCGCGGAAGAAAGTGAAAGTGAACATCGAAGGGGGGAAGGGGGGAGGCCAGTTGAGGCGGGGGTACGGTAAAATGAGGTGCCGGATCAGATTTCAGAGGTGCCGGATCCGGCATGTTCCGGCACAAATTAAGCCCTGGTGATGGCAGGTTCAAAGATCTACCAAGAGTTCACTGTTTATGCATTTGAGCCCTTAGAGATACAGGTGTCTGTGGTCCTATACTGACTTGGTAGCTGCAGAAAAACATTGTCAAACAGTCTGTGAAAGTCCTACATGATTATAATTAAGGTGTTTACATGTCTGTACTGGGGCTGCACAGTGGGTAGCACTTTCGCCTCACAGTAAGAAGATCACTGGTTCGAGCCTCAGCTCGGTCAGTTGGCATTTCTGTGTGAAGTTTGCATGTTCTCCCCATGGTCGCGTTGGTTTCCTCCGGGTGCTCCGGTTTCCCCCACAGTCCAAAGACATGCTATAGGTGAATTGGGTAAGCTAAATTGTCCGTAATGTATGTGTGTGAATGAGAGTGTATGGGTGTTTCCCAGTGATGGGTTGCAGCAGGAAGGGCATCCGCTGCGTAAAACATGCTGGAAAAGTTGTGGCGACCCCAGATTGATGAAGGGGCTAAGCCAAAAAGAAAATGAATGAATGAACATGTCTGTACTGCAGTTTAATTATATGACTAAAATAGGCATACTCTACATGTCTCAGTTCAATTTGTGTTTACTACAATTATGACTTTAGTCAGATTAAGGTCTTCAAAAATCTCTGTTTACATGGTAGACTCCTAATCAGAGTATTGTCTTAATCGTATTGAAATCTGAGTATTGGTGTCTATGTAAACCTACTGATTCAGCTACTGATTTGTCATGAGTGAAAGAACTCTAATCCACTTGATAAAATTCAATTGTTTATGCAGAGGTTTATATCAATTCTTTCCTGTGTTTTGCACATGTTAAACCCACAAAATACAACTCTAAATACAGCTCTGTCTATCCTATTTTTTTGGGTAACATTATAATTTAATCTATATTTTATTCACAACACATAACTTAGGAGCAGTTATGCAGGAGCATAACTTAATTGCTACTAACGTGAACCTCTTCTCCACTTCAGTTCAAATTAATATGTTAGATACTCAGTTTGTACAAATCAGTTTTTTTTTCCAGAGCTCGTTAATATTCACGACCATTCTAAATATGGTCAAAATCATGCTTTTCAGTCTAGGGATTACTCCTCTGATTAAAAATGAGCATAAAAAAACATATCTGGCTCAGTGGTGTTGTCCTAAAAAAAAGTGGTGTACTATTACCCACTCAAGACAAATTTTAAAAGTAGGCAAAGAAATGACAAAACTAT
>CAIGQZ010033112.1:3415541-3434707 GCA_903798205.1 Danio tinwini
ATTAAAAAAGGAAAAATATTTAAACAAATTGGTCCATTTTAAAGCGAGATGCTAATAGCCTAATCCTATTCAATGATTTATGCTTAGCTAATATATATGTATATATATCAGGAAAATAAAAAGTTTTTTTCTTCAAAAACTCAAATACTAGCCTATACTTATACTATAAGTATTTTTTCCATGTTTTAAAAAGAACTACCACTTTTTTTCAAAATGGCATACATATAAACATGTTAAAAAATGTACAGGCTCATTTACATATTTCACTATAATAATATGTCATAAAAGTAAATAATTTTTAACAAAGATACAACAAAATATTTCACTCTGATCTCACTCTGATGTGCAGTTAAAATGAGGACATTCACTGAGTGGTTCTGTCACTGTTTAATCCTGTGCATGAATGTATGATATATAATGCCACATGCACTGTAATGTGTTTTATAATCATAGTTTTGTTGGAGGAACAGCTGTGATGATGAGGGGAGCGCCGAGGAAACCGTAGATGGGGAAACCCGATTGGTACATGTGATACAAGTGTTTCTATAGCAAAGAACTGCTATATATTATAACAATCTATAGATAAACACACCTTCTGCTCTCACTCTGCAAAGCTGTGGTTTGCTGATTAAACGAAAAACGAGTTGAAAACGGAGGAGCGGAAGTCTGCTGCCGTTTTCATATCAAATTTAAAGGGGACTGAGGTGATCATTTAGTAGTGTACAGTTCATGAGGAAATTGCAAAACATTTAGAGGCACTGAATAGAAATATAGGGGGATAAAGCGATGTCCATGCTTTTTAAAAATAATTTGACCTCAGTGTTGCAGCGAGACATCATTTAGTTGACTTGTCGTCGTTATCGAAAAACTCCCGAAATTTTCTCCCAGCTGCTGCGGTCGTCAGGGGGTGGTGAATGGCACAAATTAAACAAAAATACACTGATTGCAACAAATAAGATGCAAGTAAAAAAATAAACATTTGGCATACAGTTAAAGAGAATACGCGTAAATTAGGGAAGTCTAATCAGAAAAACAAGTGAGTATACCGAGGGTATACCCAATAATTGATCCTCAGAAGTCGTAATACCCAAACAGCTCATGGAAAAAAGTAGGCATACTGAGTATACGTGCGTATAGCCCCGACTATACCACTGATCTGGCTAATTTTTGAGCTCACCTAAATCATATACATACTACTCTATGTAGATATCATAGAACAGTTTAATTGATTAAATCAATGCACTTTATGGCACTTTTAAAATGATTATTCACTTTACTTGTTAACAAGTTTCACTTTACTTGTTAACAAGTATTCAAACTGACTGGAAGGTACTTTACACCAAATTTCCTTTACATTTGGTTTACCTCTATTTGTTGACAGTCCCATAAGGCACAATTCCTTGTCTCTGAAACGTCATTCTGAGTCTTGTTTTTTTGGTTTATCAGGGTGGTCAGAACTCTGTGTGATCACACTGGCACTGGGGCCGAGCTGAGCTTCAGGAAGGGGGAGGAGCTTGTTCTGTTGGGGGGTGTCGACCACGACTGGATTCGATGTCGCCAAGGTCACAGAGAGGGCCTTGTTCCCATTGGTTATGCTTCACTTATCATGTGACTTATCTTTATTCTGCCTGTATGTTTGTGTGAAAGAATATCAGGGGATCACATACATGGAAAACAAGACCATATATAGACGTAGTTATTAGTAGCCGTGTTTAATGTTTCTCTTTGACCCTCATTCCTTGGTTTGTGATGTCTGGAATATTTTCTGTGATATATAAAGATATATATATATATATAGGAAATAACTCACTATGAATTACTGTATAAATCTTAAATATATATTTAGATTTTACAAAGATAGATAGACAGATAAACAACAAATAGAAATGGCTAATACTTAAGAATCAAGTTTAACATGAAATAAAGTCATCATATTGTATTTATTATTAGGTGCTCTGCCATGAAAAAAAACCCCGGCTTGGCCAGAAATGCACTTAAAAGCTCACTGAAAAGTTATAGAAAAAAAACTGTATATTCATAAAATGCATTTCATTATACTTTTAAGTTCAATAAGCAACCAATATGCATATGCAGCTTTTTGTACATCTGTAAAACCCCTTAGATTTCTTGTCCTATCATCAGCCCAGCGATGTGTTGTAAAGATAAGCATGACTTCATTAGTAAAAAGGCATGAGTTTTGGTAACTTTGGGGCTGCATTAGCAAATAAATGGAAGATTTATTCAAGATAACTCTTAATTTATTTATTATACAATTAATATTTTGGATTTTTTTATTATAATCAAGCTATTTAATATGGATTTACTGATTAATCAATCTATAAACTAATTGCTTGACAATTTATTCCTCAAAAAATGAACACTTCTGATTTATACACCAAAAATATTACATGAGTTCTTGCTGTTGCCTGAAGATTCCTTAATATACACCCCTTTAATACCTCACTTCCCGGAAAAAAGAAAGTTCTTTTTTTGAAGAAAAAAAGTTATTATTAGTCTCTTATTGTTATTATTGTAACTCTCAATGGTAACAGTCAAATATATTAGCGTGATAGTGTGTAGATGATTCTTTTATATTTCTTACTGTGTGATGGCTAATGTGGTAAGATCTGTATCACCATGAGCTTGATAGTGACTATGCATATTCTGTTCTGTACTGTTTATGAGGCTTGTTGCTGGGGAAAACGTATATATGATTGAGAGCATTTATGCTTTTCTTTTGAATGGATATTCTGCATCAGTATAATGCTTTGTCAGGGGGTTTACATACTAAACCTGCATGAATGTGTGTAGCAAATGTCAGGTAATCATCAATAAAACTTTGTGAGCAAGGATACATTTAGCTAAACTACAAATGCTTCATGTTAAAGATATAAGCCATGATTTTGGTGGCTGCAAATGGAAAGGTGATTTAAAGTGCCCCTTTTATGCTTTTTTTTGTCTCTTGGGGTGTGTCCCAAATTACATAATTATCCACTATTCTACAACACTTTGTAGTATAAGTAGTGCATTCACATAAGTGCACTCAAAATGACTGGATGATGCACATATTGAACCGATAAAAAAAAGTGTGGAATGTTGAACATTCAATGCACTCAGCGGCTGCAGATTTGTTCATGTAGTGGAAGAGGAGGAGCTATCTGACACTGATGTCCCATTGGTGAATGGCTATTTAGTAGTTTGGTCATTTATATCACTACTTTTAGCAACCGTTAAAAGTTGAAACAATGATGCTCCATTTGGGATGACACTAAACTCATAGCTTGCACTACACGGTTGAGTGTAGTTCATAGTGTATAGTATGTCATTTAGGAAACAGCTTTAGTTTACATCCATTCATGTTTATATAGTTCATTCAAGAAAACAGTGCAACCTTTCCAAGAGCCTTCTCTTCCTGATTGGTCAAATGACCAACTCTGCTATGATTGGTCGAATGTTTGCAGTTTGCTTAACATATCTGAATTACATCTTCTGATTCAATTATTTATTATATCAATTTGAGCCTGGGTCCTCATCATTTTGAGGTGCATACAAAGTGTACTCACTTTCACTTTCAACAGCATCCTTTTGACCTGTTGACAACATGAAGCTAACTCTTCCAGGTCTCGGCTTACATTACTGTGTTTAAGTAGACATTGTTTGCAGGCTGATATTATGCAAATCCTTTAGAAACATGCCTAGATTTGTGCAGAACATAAAGCTGCGATTTATGAAAAAAAATTTAATTTAGGAGACATTGAGCTCTATTTTAACCATCTAGGCGCAAAGTCTAAAGCACACGGCGCAAAAGCAGTAAGGGAGTGTCCAAATTAACTTTTGCTATTTTAAGGACGGAAAACATGGTCTTACAGGGTTGTGCTTATTCTCTTAATGAGTTATGGGTGTGTTTTGAGCATAAAATGCTTTAAACCAGAGTCTCATCTCCCATTCAGTCAGTTGCGTCGCACCATGGTGCATTTGTTATTTACATGGCGGACTTTGTAAGAGGAAAAACTGATCACTTCAATAGTGAGAAAACAGTTAAACAAACAATTTGCAGCGCAAGAATAAATAACAAGCCTCCTCCATTCGGTCTCTTTACTTTACTTTCTCTTAACTTTTACTCTTCACTTTACTCCTTTACTTTCGTGGATAAGGAAAAGGTGTTGTACGCACTCCACTGAAGGCATCCATTAGCCCACATGTTTAATATTGTTTGTTAAACGCAAAGATTTGTTTCAAAACTATTTCTAAATTCAGTTCTAATTTCCAGCAATCGAATAAATAACCAATAATAACAAGGTGTGGTCAAAAATCTGAGTTATATCCAATCACACATCCTGTTCTTATGCCCCATATAGTAATGCATACATCTCCAAAACCCGACAGGTGGACAAATCTAAACTTGTTTTTTATTAAAACAAATATAAATATGCATATAATAAATAATACTGCTAATAATAATAACATTATTCAAATGTAAATTGTCATGAATAAACTGAAAAAGCCCCCTGACATGAAAGCAGTGGTTTTTATATTTATGTAGAAAATTATATTTTTTGTAAAATTTTAATCCTTTATTTTTATTTACTTTCATATGTAAAGATATTTGTGTATTGCTGTATATCCTGTGTGTATTAAATCAATGTGTAAGCGTTTGCATAACTAACGTGCTCTGCGCTTGACTTTAGACCTGCTTTCAGATGGTCAATTGCGCAGTCTATTTCAGTTCATCAAAAAAGCAACGCGCCAACAATGCTCCTTAACAGCTCTATTTTCAACCAGCACACCCATGAGTCCACAAAGTATTTGCTATTTAAACAACGTGGTGCAAAACGTGAAAATTAGGGTTGCACTGGTCTGAAAATAGCAACATACCACGCCAAACACGTCTTGCGCCTTATTGCGCCAGGTGTATGATAGGGCCCAATAATTCCTTTTATAACTTTTACATTTTCAAACAGCTACATTACACACTACAAAAAAAGTAATATCTAAAAAAAACATAATGGGGCTTTTTAAGTTAGTTTTCTGTATTTGCCACTTCTGAATGCTTATGTGCAGTATACATGTTTATCATACGTCGGGTTGGTATTGTTTTCAGCAAAGCTGCTAGAAGAAAAAAAAAATCAGACAAATGAACTATGAATCTTGCCACATTAACATGTCAATCCACAACACTTTTGTTCATAACAGCACATTCTGTACATTTACATTCAATAGCAGCAAAGCAGTTGGATACAGTAGCAGGAAAATCATAAAGCACTGAGCATTCACATTATTGTATGTATAATGTATGAAAGCTTAAAACTGAAACTTAATGTCTGGAATTTGTGTATTTATGAGTGTGTCAAGGTACAGTTTGTGGCAGTTTTTAGAGTATGATTTAGAAGTCATATTTTAAAAAAAAAATTATGGTAGAACTTAGCCTTGTAATTTAGCTTTAAAGTCCCTGTTTAAAAAACAAAACAAAACAAAAGTATAACCAAATTTGAAGGTTACAGAGTTAAGCAAGCGGCAGGGGTTGAGTAGAGAAAACAAAGTCATATTTTGTATCACATAGTCTTTCCTTACAGGGCAAACTGCAATGATGCATGACCTTAATATAGTTTTATTTGACATTGTTGTTATATTATTATTTCAGATTCAGTTCATTATAACTGTGCATTTTAATTGTGACATCTGAATATCATAAGTATGGTTTTGAAGAAAGAAATGTTGCATTTTAAATATAGTGTACTTATTGTTTGTGGTTAATTCTACCAATTGATCTGCTTTTTATCTGTTCCTCTTGTCTATCTCTCTATCTATCTATCTCTTGTGTGTGTGTGTGTGTACTTTTGTGTGGTAATGAGTTGCGTAGTTCTGTGTGATATTGCCCATCGCTAGTAGCACACTTAAAGCATTATATGTACTGTACCAACTCTTGAGTTCTGTAATTCCCTGTGAATCAGCTCTATGCATGTTGGTGTTTGTAAATATACTCAATAAAACATTAAAAGGAACAGTGTGTAAGTGTGATTATGATGATACTGTATGTGTTATAGGGCTTATCGACACTGGGTTATTTCATTCTAAAATGACCATGCACTTATAATAACGCATGTAAACATTTATCAGTGAACATGAAAGAAAGCTTTATCATACCTGTTATGCAAAAAAAAAAAAAATACTTCCTTTGTTCATATATTAATAAAACCCTAAATAAAACCTTTTTATCTTAGTGATTGTTTCTCTTCAGAAGGCTTGATTGAACCCCTAAATTCATAGGCTATGGATTTATTTATTTATTTTTGTCTCTTTATGAATGTTTTGAAGTATTTCAGATTTGAGTGAGTTTAACTTTTAATGTGGCATATAATGAAAAACAGGACATAATTAGGTATAGTTCAATACAAAAAGTTCAGTACATAGAAATGTCATACTATGAGTCTTGTTTCCTTGTTGTCATGTAAATCATGTGAGTGTAAAATCCCGGTGAAAAAAAAGTCAATCAGAACAGAACACTGATGTTACTCACAGGATCATGAATATAATTGTTTGGCCAGTTAGATAACAGCGATTTGAGACAGAGAGACGCCACGTTGTGTTGCCAAAACAAGTCGACACCGGTCGTCAGTGTTGCATTTATTAGTGTGCTGCAATGAAGGTTTTGTTTTCATTTTTCCTCTATGACAGCACAGCTGGACTCACATGTGGATTACAGTGCACGCGACAGAAATGCGTTTGTAAGGAACATTTTTTACCCGAGAGCTTTTCGCATCTGGAAATGGTGAAATCTGGATTTGCCACTCGTCTCCTTTTTAAAAAAAAGACACAGTTCCAGTGTGATTGTCCTGTCGCTACAGATTTGGTAAGTGTGTGAAGTGCGGTGCAGTGCCCTTTGTTTAACCCAGATGGCAAAGTTACTTTGTATCGTCAGCAGTGCTTTTGTCTTTCAGTTTTTTAAGACATAGCATAGTCGACGCATTTTGTGACAGGATAGTCTATACACACACGGCTTTCTGATGCTACCTACTGAGTGCATCTAAGTTACAGAAATGCGGAGGATTTTTTTCTCCCATTCGCTGTGCGGTATCAAACCTACCATTAAAACTCCACTCTCCAGCAGTTCCTCGCTTTCAATATCTCGTTTGTCACTTGGGACATGCAGGAAATGTTCCTGAATAAAAAGTGAAAGTGCCAAACTGCAGATAAAGTCAACAAATTAATAATTTGGCAAATAATTTGATCACTGATGTCCATGTAAACACAGTTTCTCTCTTTCTCCCCTGCATTTGCGTGCCCAAACGGAAACTCCTATATTTGCAAACCCTTCCCTCTTTCCCTCACCCAACACTCCCACCTAAACAGAGCTGGACATGCCCACTTTCCTGACTTTTTCCAAAGTAGAGGTGTGAAAACACCCTGGGGGTGTTTCATGGCCCTTTAAAGTCGTAAAGATCAGTCGATTTATCAGCGGATCTCTCGTCTGTGTTTGCACTCAGTAAACAGTGGTGAGGTGAACTGATGACCTTCACAGCCAATCATAGTGATTTCTGTTGAGCACGTGAACACAATGGCCAATCAGCGCTGTTTAAGAACTCCATGAACAGTGTCTTAAATATTAATGAGATATGGGCATTTTTTTATATTTCATTACGGAAATGTTGTATCGTGACAAGTCTAATATAGTGAAAGAATCAGTTCATTAACTTGTTTAATCTAAAATGTGTGTTTGGGAAAGATAACGTTAGCTAAGTAGTATTTCCCTTAACTTAGCTGAAAATGAGGTAAAATATCCCTTTTTATTTTCACTATTCATTCAGAAAGGACCTTCGGGTCGCTAGGAAGGCGGTGAAATCATAAATTTGTGTCACTTTCTCTTAGCTGATAAGATATACAGCCAGGTACACAATAATCCTGTGTGACTCAGGCTATACTTCCGGGTTTCTTCCCACCGCAGCCTCGATTTCGCTGTTAGTCCGCTTGTTAAGTGTGACCTCACGCGAAGGAGCTTCCGGGTCCAAGCGCTCTATGAAACTGAATGAGGAGACTCATCAAATGCTAATAATAAACATTTACAAAGCGATGTAATACTTTCGAAAATCACGATCGCAATATATATGTCCATGCTTAATATCTGATGGCCAGATACATTTTTTATAAATTGTTAAAATTTTGGTATTTGTGATGCAGCAAGCCCAGTGATTGTTGTGTACACTATGACTTTATATAAAATTCACTTTAATGTGTAATATGAATAAAAAGTGATCATAAACGAATATTTAGTCAATTCAAATGAGTAGCTGCTTGGACCCGGAAACAGTATTACATACGTCACCAACATGTCACCACTTAACAAGCGGATAATGGCGGCAGCGTGAAATCAGCATAGACTGTAAAAGATATGGACGTAGTATCTGTGACGTCACCCATAGGTTTATGAAGAACCCAAAAGAAGCTTCCAGTAGGCGTGCCCAACCGTCGACATTTTGTTACCGTGTCATCGCACCAACCGAGGCATACCGTACAAGGGCAAAGAGGCGGAGCGTGAGCGGAGCTACAGACGCATGAGAAACACTTAATACTTTATTACCTGCGACTCGATTGTGTTCTGACCACATCTGCTTGGTTGTATACGATATCAATAAAGTGTTTAGACTTTTAAAAACACTGTTTCATAAGCAACATCATAAACACAATGCTTAGTGGCTCAATGTAACACATTGAGCCACTTTAAGCATCGTTTTTATGACGTTTTTCAACAGGGGGAAAGTGCAAATTACTTCTAAACACTTAGAAGTGTATGACAACGCTTCAGATGACTATTCTAGAGCCTACAGCTAATAAATCTGTCAGATTCTGGAGTGCATTACAGGTCTAAAGAACATTAAAAATGATAAATGATCTTAAATAAAACAAATACATTTATAGAGATGGTATAAGTATATCTTTCATTCACCTGGAAAACGGGGGCCATGAGAATGGTTTGTGAGCACAATTAAGTGCACACAGCATGCCATATCATCTGATAATTGCAAGAAATAATTCCAAAAGGCACTGACTGTGTAAAGCCACATAAAACAACACAAAAATCTGATGAATACGCCGAGATCAGCGGCTAATCAGCTGAGGTGATGTGACGGCGACCAACGAGAGCTAGCTGTCACTCAAGTGGTCACGCCCTTAATTATGCAAAAATAATATAACCTAATATAAAGGAAATGGATGAATTATAAAAAAATTCACCCCCTCACAGTTGTCACGAAGGGTAATATTAGCTATATGAACCAAAATCGTTCTTTGTACCAAGCTGTAAACACCTTTTTTTCTGCTGTAAATTGGGCCATTTTAACAGTGGGCTCAATAGAAATTTGCTCTATTATGGAGCCAGGACTAGCGGAATTTCGATGAATTGCAGTTTCAGTTACTTCTGTATGGGCTTCCCGAGGGAGAGCGGGAGGTTGCTGCTTGGAAATCAGTCTATGGGGTCAGTAAAAACCCCATAAAAAAGTAAAAAAAAAAGAAAAGGATTTTTATATATTTACAGCTTGTCTGAATGCAAAATTCAGGAAAGACAGATTATAAGTTTATTCAGCACCACCCCTAGGAGGCATAAAGTCTGTTTAGTTGCATGTTTTGTTAATTTAATGTCTATATTGCGAAATATTCATTCCTTTGTGTTTGAGCCACCAAACACGTGCATTTGTAATGAGGAAACAGAGACATGTACATGCTTGAATAAGTGTTTAACGCACATTAATGCATTGTGTCTTATCAGCCAACGCAATCTCACAGCAATTCGTATTTGTAACTTTTTGATTTAGTGGCTAATTCGTATGAATTCCCAATGATGGTTGGGGTTAGGGGCGGGGTTGGTTGCCACGCCTTCTTTTTAAAATCGTACATTTTCATACGACTGAACTCGTACGAACTCGTACGAATTAGCCACTAAACTGGCAAAACGTAAAATACTTACGTTTCCTCATGAGATCAGGCTGTATCAGCTCTATCAGTGATCAGTAACAGTTCTGGAGTGAAAGGATGTCTTTACCATCCATCAATAATTTGTTCATTGTCTTTTCGGCTTAGTCCATTAATTAATCAGGGGTCGCCACAGCGGAATGAACCCCCAACTTATCCAGCATACGCATCACAGCAAAAACCTCAGAGTAAAATTGACTCAGTTCAGAGAACATTTGGTCCCTCTCTAAATTGAGTAAAATGTACTCAGCAGCAGAGTTAAAGTTAATGAGACAATGAAGGGATTAATTAAGTGATGATTGAGCACTGATGATGAACCCCTGCTGCTAATAAGCAGAAACAGAAGAGAGCAGCAGCAGCAGCTTTGCTCATTGCTTACCTGATTGACTTTATTTCTGTCAGATGTTCACAAAAGTTCATATGAGATTTATTGAGAATTAACTGTTTTAGGTATTTACATTTTACAAAAAAACAACATGTGTCACCATCATGGACAAAAGTGGTTGATTTACTTGGGCTCTTTGACTCGATTTCTGATGTTGACTTTTCTTAGCTTGCTATAACAAGTATAAAGCGAGCAAATATGATCAGGTTGATTGATCTTGTATAGATTCTTACTCTTGATAAGAGTTACAGTAAGAGATTATGTTTGTAAATATTTACAAAAATTTACTTTGTAAATTATGTTTAAATGATGGTTTATCATGTAAGAAACAACATTCAGTGTTTTTAAAAACACATTGAGCATCAGAATCACTTTAGAGACACAAACATCAATAATCAGCGTATCTATCTCAACAGTGGTTAGACATTTTGTATTTTTATCCATAGTTCTCAGCATGCACTGTAGGAAAAAAACACTTACCATAGTTGAGAAGCATACGCTGAGTCTTTATGTCTGTGTGTTTTGAGTGTTTCAGATGTTCAATGTGTTTTATGATTTGATAAAAGTACTGCTGAGTTCCATTTTCTTGATACAGAGCTACTTTTGTGATAAAACACTATTCAGACTTAATAGGTCAAAACCAATTTTACTAATATGACCAGTGACTAACTCACCACAGAATCAATTATCCAGAGCACAATTGCTCTCTTTATACAATATTTGCCACAATACATTATCTGGCAAACAAAGAGAATTTAACGTTAGAAATTGAGTCAGAGTCAAAGTAAAGCAACTACTGTTCTCCTCAATGATGACAGCTTAAAACACAAGAAGTGGTGTTTTTTTATTGTTATTGTAAAAAAATTACTTAGTTCTTAATAATATCACTATATGGACTTTTGTAGAGTGTGGCAGAAGTAAGGCCAAACAGGTTGTTAATTAGTAAAGCTGCTGTTTGTGGAGTTGCTTTATGATCCTCTGCTGAAATTTTGAGAGATTTGATGTGTTTTATTTCAGTTTATTTCATCTACGACTGTGACTGAAGTCAGTTGTAGTTTTATGTTTCTCTTCTCTGTTTCTGCTTATTAGCAGCAGGGGTTCATCATCAGTGCTCAATCATCACTTAATTAATCTCTTCATTGTCTCATTAACTTTAACTCTGCTGCTGAGTAAATTTTACTCAATTTAGAGATGGACCAAATGTTCTCTGAACTGAGTAAATTTTACTCTGAGGATTTTGCTGTGTACACTTCCGCATTCACACACACACTATGGCTAATCTAGCTTACCTAAGAACATGCACATGCAAACTCCATGCAAACTCCACATGAGAACATGCAAACTCCACACAGAACTGCCAACTGACCCAGCCGGGGCTCGAACCAGCAACCTTCTTGCTGTGAGGTGATCGTGCTACCCACTGCGTAAAAGGTAAAATTTAAAAGGTAAAATTTTTCTTTTCTATGTGGAGTTTTTCAGAATAATACCTTTTTATAATAAAAGAAGTACCACTGAAATACATACAGCATACTATTTTTTTGTATTCTTGTTATTAAGGTATTATTTACCCCTCAACAAATAAAAATCTAGCAATTTAAAACATGTAGTTCTGCGATTGATAAAGATCTTATTTCACACATTTTTCAAATTTGCACGAGTTTCAATCCTTCACCACAAATGTTTTACAAATAAAAATAATTTATATCAATAAAAATGTCTATCACTGCCCTCTTGTGGCACACAAAGAAACTATTTTTTATTTATTTTCTAATACTGCCCATATTGAATAGACTGTAAAAACAAGATTATTATTACAAGAACATATTTATTTCATCACAGAAAATGACAGTCTAATATTTCATAAATTTCTAATATGAAACAAGCCAGTAATGCATAACCTAGACATTATTACAAAGCCAGCCATTACATAATAATAATTTTAAATGTAAAAAAAAAAAAAATGTACACATAAAAAGTACGAAAGTAGGGAAAAACTTTGACAAATGAAGAGTTCTGTTGCAAAAAGCTCTAAGTGCCTTCCGAAAATTTCTTCTAAAATTAGCATTCTTTAGGCTCCTACTGTATGTCTAGCTTCAGTTATTTCACTTTTCTGGCAACGAATAGATTATTTTCATCGCTTTTAACATGAAATAAATCAACATAAACACAAAAGCCTGAGAAAACGCTCATTGCAGAAGAAATTTCCACTTCTGAGGTTTTTTTTGCTGATTTCTTTAAATTCAAATATAAATTCTCTAAAGTTTTATAACAAAATAGTTTACCAATTTCATGTATTACAATGATAAAATATAATTTATTATAACATATTATTCATTCACATGTTGTATTATTAAATATATTTAGTTCTTTAAATTTATATTCATTCATTCATTTTCTTTTCAGTTTATTAATCAGGGGTCACCAAAGCAGAGTAAACCACCAACTTATCCAGCATATGTTTTTATGCAGCAGATTCCCTTCTAACTGCAACCCATCACTTGGAAACACCTATACACTCTCATTCACACACATACACTAATTCAGCTTCCCCAATTCACCTAAAGCGCATATTTTTGAAATTATGAGGGGAAACTGGAGCACCCGGAGGAAACCCACGCAAACATGGGGTAGAATATCCAAACTACACACAGAAATACCAACTGACCCAGCTGAGACTCAAAACAGCGACCTTCTTGCTGTCAGGCAACAGGACTGCTCACTGCGCCACCGCACCGCCCCTACATTCATATTATTCTGTGTATTTTTATTTAATTCGTTGCTTATGTTGGAAATGGGCTTCCATATGTTTCTTTTATATTAAGAGAAAAAGAAAACCCATTATTGTTTTTTTAAGTATTACTTATTGGGCCTAAATCATGTACACAGCAGATCTCACAACTCAACCTGCAATTAGAGGGATGCAAAGTTAGCATTAGCCAGGGGCGATTTTAGGATTTCTTTTTTAGGGGGGCTCAGCTCCTTATGAGGTGGAAAAATTATAAAAAATAGTAATAATAATTACTATTATAATAATATAATTATAATATATATATATATATATATATATATTAGGGGTGTGACAAGACGCTTATACCACGAGACGAGATGAGACGCGAGATTGGGTTCTAAAGAACAAGAGGAGACGAGATGAGATTTTAATAAAAAAAATAAAAAAATCACAAAATGGAAAAGTATTTAGGTGCTTTTTTAAAAATTAAACTTGTAATGAATGTTACTTTACTTCTATTTTATTGAATTCTATGCAGTAAAGCACTGCACAATGTTTGCTAATATATAAATGGAAAATAGATTTTTATTCAACTGAAGAAAAATCACAAAATGTAAAACAATTCAGGTGCTTTTTTTTTTAAAACAACTTGTAATGAATGTTATTTTACATTTACTTAAATGATTTGTGCCATAAAGGACAAATAAAGCGATCGTGAACTGAAGAGGGGGGGCACTTCTGCTCATTTTGGAAGACCACTTTATATCCCAGACTAAAACGGGCATGTGCACTGCACAGGTTGAGCCCTATGTGTGCATGTGCCTGCTCCCCTGTACAAATTTAAATGAGAATCTGTTTTTTTTATGCATGTAATATATCATTTTTGGTTTTTAATTTTTCAAGTTTCACTTTCATTCAGCAACAGCTTCTGGACAGCATAAACGTAATTCACAGATTTCACAATCTAAATTATAATAATAAATAAGATTTTTTTTTAATACATGACAACACTCTAAGTGGTTCTATCAGTGTTTAATCCTTTCTGAGCAAGACTGTATGGTATAGTTAATTCCACACACACTGTAATGTGTTTTATAGATCATTTTGAAATGAAATAGAGGTACTTATTTATATTTATTAAAATATTTATTAAGAGTTAAATTTTTCACTGGTGGAAACAGCTGTGCTGATGAGGTGAGCACTGAGGAAACAGTAGATAGGGAAACCAGATTGCTCCTGATACTGGGGTATATAACAATTTATAACAACTTTGGGGTTTATAACAATTTATCGATAAACACACACCTTGTTCTCTCGCTCTGCACAGCTGTGGTTTGCTGATTAAATAAAAGACAGGGAGAAGCCGAATTCAGCCGCTGTTTTCATATCAAATTTAAAGGGGACTGAAGCAATAATTTAGTGTAGTTTACGAGCTAATCACAAAAGATTTAGGGGGGCTGAGTATAAATATAGGGGGGCTACAGCCACCCTAAAATAGGCCTAGCAACGCCCATGGCGTTAGCTCTACTGTAAAAGATCTAGGTGTTATATTAGACAGCAATTTAACTTCTGTAAATCATATATCCCATGTCACAAAAACTGCCTTTCATCTGAGACATATCACTAAGTTACGAAGTATGCTATCCATATCAGATGCAGAAAAGCTAGTCAATGCTTTTATGACTTCTAGGCTGGATTACTGCAATGCTCTGTTTGCTGGCTGCCCAGCATCCTCTATTAACAAACTTCAGCTAGTACAAAATGCAGCTGCCAGAGTTCCTACCAGGTCTAGAAAATATGATCATATCACCCCAATTTTATTACACTGGCTGCCTATTAAGTTCCATATTGATTATAAAATATTGCTTCTTACCTATAAAGCTCTAAATAATCTAGCTCCTGTTTATCTAACCAACCTCCTGTCTCGCTACAATCCAACCCGTTCTTTAAGATCTCAAAACTCAGGACTTCTGGTAGTACCTAGAATAGCAAAGTCGAGTAAAGGAGGTCGGGCATTCTCATTTATGGCTCCTATAAACTCTGGAATAACGTCCGAGGCTCAGACACACTCTCTCAGTCCAAAACTAGATAAAAGACCTATCTTTTTAGTAAAGCATACACTCAATGCATCACATAGTGGTATGATGCATGAATATGCTCCACACAGGTGAGCAGGCTTTACAACCACCTGTAGGACACCCTCCTTCTGTCTTAATGCACCAGACATTTTGTTAGAAACTCTCATATGCTTTACATGTTTGTTTAGAGAACTGCTATTTTCATTTATAACACCTGGGTATACTCATCCTGAGGCCCCTAGTGACTATGCAGCGCCGTTGATGCGATCTGAGACCTGTGGAGAAATGATACGTATCCATAATCCTGGACCACGCCGTATCTTGAGCTGATGCTGTGGTGGTCATGGAGGAGCGGAGAGCATGAGACTGATTCCTGAAAGACCACAGTCACAGACGAGTCCCCGCAATGATCCTGTTCCTGCATTGGTCCCACTCACACCTGCAGCTCTCCACGATGGACTTCCAGCTTCTCCAGCCTCCGGCGCCTAGACTGCAGCAACACATAGGACGTTTGGTCAGAAGAATAATGGTCTTGCCCAACAGAGCCTGGTTTCTCTAGAGGTTTTTTCGTCAATTTCGTCAATTTTTTCGTCACCACTGGTTTGCTTGGATTGGGACTTGTAGAGCTGCACATCGATGTATTTGCTCTTCAGTGTTTGGACTTTCAGCAGTAAAATTTAAACCACACTAAACTAAACTAAACCGAACTTCAACTTTGAAATCTGGACTTTACTAGAACTTCTATGTTAAGCTGCTTTCACACAATCTACATAGTAAAAGTGCTATATAAATATATGAATAAACATGAATTGAATTGTCCTTTTTTATGAACATTTAATTTAAATCTCATAATGTCTGTCACAAATATTCCAAAAATATAACAAATGATAGACTAACAAACAGAGCAAGTAAACACAGCAGCCATTAACATTTATTTCAAACATTACTTCATCATGTACAGCAGCACATCATCCTTTAAGTTCACTTTACTAACCATAAATGGACCAGTTTACATAAAGTGTGTAACATTTTTCAGTTCCAGGTTACCATCAGTGGATCACTGTTCTTCCCTGCCAGATAAACTCCAGGCGAGAGACTGAGCGAATAAGGGATGGATGCTGGATATGTGGAGGTGTGCAGTAAAGTCATGTCCTCTGCATTATAAAAGCACACCTGACACCTGTCGCAGTCCAGATACAGCCCTATCCGGCGTGGTTTCACTGTCAGGTCGATCTCTGTCAGCATCTCATACTCTTTAATGCAGTAGCCTTGGTCATGTTTAAGGTGAAGCCCAATGTCCTTGTTTAGGTTGCTTATACAGCCGCCATCAAAGCCCACGCTCCAGTCTAGCTTTGCTCCAACGTCAACCTCCCAATAGTGCTGACCCGACTGGAAGGTCTTGTGGGTCCTGGCCAGAGGTCTGTAGTCTTTGTGACGCAAGAAAATCCCCTTTTTGGAAGTGCGGATGACGCTGCGTCCATCAGACGAGACCCTCAGGTACGGGTCATGACAGTCGTGAATCACATTACGATCAGGGACTATTGAAAGACAGCGAAAGATCAAAGGTTTATGCATTTCGAATTATTGCAAAATATGGCAAATGTTTAGAATGACAATGTTTTCAGACATCTTTTTTTTTTTTTAAGCAAAACAATAACTATGTTATGAGTTAAAAGGGTAGCTCAAGCTAAAATGTACATTTCCTCATAATTTTCTTACGCTGGAGTGGTTTTAAACGTCTATGAATTTCTGTCTTCTGTTGAACACAAAACAAGATAGTCTGAATAATGCTGAAAAAACACAGCTATTAACATCCATAATAGAAACAAAAAATACTGTGGATGTCAATCAAACAGGTTTGGAACAAGTAGAGTATGAGTAAATAATAGCAGGATTAAAATTTTTGGGTGAACTATGCCTTTAAGAAAGCAATTTTAGGTGGTGATGGGGTCGAATTTCTGTCTTCAAATCCATCCCAGCAAGGATCCTTTTTCTCATTACTTTATTAATATTATTATTTGAATCAGCGTTTAATCTTTGAAATGATTTAGAATAAAACATTGTCTAATTTCAAAATGTATTTATGAATGTTCAGTTGAAGTGTTCTTTGTGTCTGTCTTTGTCTGTCAAAACTCTATTTTCAGGAGCCACCAAACCAGGTCATAGGTCACAAAGACCTCTTGAGTGGAACTGCAGGGCCTGATGACTGGAAACAATTGTTCCTATTGTTATTTTTATGTGTTAATGCTGTCTAACGTGATTTTGCTATTTTTATGTGTTAATTCTGTTTAAAGTGATTTCCTTTTTGTGCAAGATAGACATTGTGTAGTATGTAAGCTGCCAGTTTGGATGTAGATTGTACCGGTTTTGATAAGACGGCTGAGAACACACAGCCTTGGGTAAGAAACAGATTGTACTTTGTGTGTGTGTTCTATTCCTTTGTGGATCATTTCATAGGTCTGGGGTCAGCTCTGAAAAGCCTAGTGGCTGTCTGACAATTGTATGCTTGAAATATCGTTTAGAGTTGTACGCACACACCCACATGGAGATTATATTATGTGAGAGTATAATTGTTGTTGTTTTACGATTGCAAGCAGAGCGGCCTACAGACTTTTTTCAAGTGTTGAAGCTGGTTTCTGCTGATTAGACTGCAAACTATCTTCAGTAAACTTTCTTTTTAATTGAATCTGGCTCTTCTTCATCAGACAGACTGGTCATTTTGGGTTAAAACTGTAAATTATCCCTACAGTGGAATCACATCAAAACATTTTGACCAATTGCAGATTTTAGGTGGAAAAGCTCTAAAAAGCTATTTTTATATTTAAATTTTGAAAGAAATGTTTTTAAACCTGTACAGAATGAAACAAATATGGATAACAACTAAAACCCAAACCAGCTAAATGTAGTATAATTGAGAATTGTCAGTTTCTTTTCAAATATGTTTTTCTTTAGTTTTCTTCATTAACAGAAGTTGTCATTTATATACTCAACGGACCCTTATTTAAAGTAGATACATCTGGCTAGCCCCAAACTAAATCCCATAAACAATGCTCAATACTAAGTACCACAAATTATGCCAAGAAAAAGTTTCTTACACTATTACACCACCAGTGTAGTAATACAAACAGGATATGGTGCCAAGCTCAAATTCACTGCAACGCATGCGTAAAGAAAAACACCAACAAACTGAGAAAACATCTTCATTGGTTTGACAACACATACAAAAACAGCAAACACAGAAATGTGCTGCAAATATTGCAGACCACAACAAAAATATGCCAAGCAATACAGTTTACAGTTTACAGTCAGCACTTTCAGTGATCCGAGAGGTGAAAACTCAGTCTATTTTAAGATCCTGATCATACGATGCCTTGTTGTTTGTATAATTTTAGCTACATATGTACAGTTGAAGTTGAAGCCCCCCTTTGAATTATTTTTCTTCTTTAAATATTTCCCAAATGATGTTTAACAGAGCAAGGAAATTTTCACAGTATGTCTGATAATATTTTCTTCTTCTGGAGAAAGTCTTATTTGTTTTATTTTGGCTAGAATAAAAACCATTTTAAGGTTAAAATTATTAGCCCCTTTAGACCATATATTTTTTCGATAGTCTACAGAACAAACCATCATTATACAATAACTTGCCTAATTACCCTAACCTGCCTAGTTAACCTAATTAACCTTCCTGTCGTGTTCGGGACAAATCTGACCGATTTACAACTTAAAACACTCATAAATATTGTGTTTTACATCTGATTGTCTCGAGGCCTTATGATATCCTCCACACTATGCACTTGAACATATAAAAGTGATGATCACCTCTTTCATTCAATTTCAAGTGTTTTAACCTTGTTACACCTGTGGTGTTCCTGGTCAAAAGTGACCACCATAGGAAATGAATGGGTATCCAGACTATATTCATCCATCAGCCAGAAATCATCCCCATACTCACTCACTCACTCACTCACTCACTCACTCACTCACTCACTCACTCACTCACTCACTCACTCAC
>CAIGQZ010033112.1:3531392-3558922 GCA_903798205.1 Danio tinwini
ATATACATTTATCGTGAAAAAGTGTTTCCCCCTTACTATTTTTTCAAATCCTAAAACTAATTTATATATTAGTCAAGGATAACACAAGTAAACAGATTATGCAATTTTAAATAATTATTATTAAAAGAAAACAAAACCAAAACTACATAGTGCTTTGTAAAAAAGTGTTATGTCATACATTTAATTTTTTGATATGTTGCCATATATCAAATTCCTGTAATGTTATAACTGCATTATTTGCAAGAGGAATATAAAAATGCTTGATAGATAGATTGTATCTGGGTTGTTACTGTAAACATTTGTGGAAAGGGGGCCGTCTGTTAATTTTGGGCTCAGAGGCTCAGCCATGTCAAATCCCTCTTTAAAGTCTTAAACGTGCATTCAAAGGTAACAGCCTAGGTTCACCTGCCCCACCCTTACTCACTCCCCCACCCATCAGGTCCAGCATCATCTGATGACACTAATTCTCCCCCGCACATCAGAGAGCTGCAAAACAACGGATGCCAGTCTTCTTCTGCTAACTCTCTGGAGTAACGTTTGCCAGTGCTTTCCAAAGGAAAACAAGCACCAAGATTTTTATGGGACATTGATTGTAGACGACCTATAAAAGAGAGATTCTCTAAGCACATCCCAACAAGAGCAGCTACAGCACATACAGAGTGTCTCTAATTGTGAAAAAAGCAACACTTTTCTGAGCCCTCACCTGTGCTCTCCACCAGCCTTCAAAAATGGGGAATGCCAAAAGCAGTGCTATGTCCAAGGAGATCCTGGAGGATCTCAAACTCAACACCAAATTCTCAGAGAACGAATTGTCGCAGTGGTACGAGAACTTCCAGAAGCAGTGTCCGTCCGGCCGTATCACACCTGAAGAGTTTAAAAAGATCTACGAACGCTTTTTTCCAGAATGCGACACCACCTCATACGCCCAGCACGTCTTCCGCTCCTTTGACACCAATGATGACGGAACACTGGATTTCAAGGAATACATTATCGCTCTACATATGACATCAACTGGAAAGACGGAGCGCAAGCTGGAGTGGGCCTTCTCACTCTTCGATGTCGACAAAAATGGCTACATCACCAAGTCAGAAGTTGCAGAAATCTGCCAGGTAGGTCAAATGTTGGTCAATATCTGTAATATCACAAATATACTGTGACACTGCTGTGTGGCTTCAACATTATATCATATTCAAGTAATTATAGTTGTTATAGTTACACCGGGGCTTGTTGTCACATGTTTTAATAAAATTTGTCACCATAACTCTCCAGGAAGAAAGTTATTGAATGCACATTGAACTAATGGTCACACTTTATTTTGATGGTCCGTTTGTTGAATTTAAGTCACATTGCATCTACATGCCAACTAATTCTCATTAGATTATAAGTAGACTGTTAGGTTGGGGTTAGGGTTTGTGTAAGTTGACATGTACTTGCAAGGTTTCTTATAGTCAGTTAAATGTCTGTTGAAGGAGCAGCATCAACAGATATTAAGCAGACAGTTTACTAATACTCAAATGGACCTTTAAAATAAAGTGTTACTGAACTAACTAGCCCCAGTTTCTCTAAATAAATATAATGACTTGTTTTTATATGCTATTTGGGGTATGTTGTCACATTATTCTATGCTTTACAGGGCAAGTTGTCATACTGGAACCTGACATTGAAAACATTTTTTGACCAAACAGTTGAATAGACTTCTAAAAGATATGTGGTAACTTCCCCTATCCAGGCCTTGTCCTGAAAACAAAGTTTAAGCTTTCAATTAAAATCTACAAGTAAAACTTTACAATAGGGTAGCATTTGTTAATATAACTACACTGTTATACTTTACCGGGCTTTTATACAGTAAAATACTGTTTCCTTCTATTACAGCAAAACACTGGATATTTAACAGTTATTATTATTATTACTGTAGAACAGTAATGAAGTTTGCACTGCGCGTTTGCGTTTTTTAATTTTTTGGTGCGTTAATCTAGTTAATCTAGTGCGCACTGATCAAGGCATTGTGCCGAAACGTCTGTTTTATATCCCCTAAAAATGTCAAATAAAGCTATACAAAGTAATTATTTAATGAGTGCGAATCATGATTAACAGTGTAGTTAACACAAACGTGTATTTATTATTCATAGTTAACGTTAATTTCAGCATTAACAATTACAATTTTATTTATTATATTAGAAAATACTTTTAATAACTGAGCTAACATGAACTAACAATGAACAGCTGTGTGTTTGTTCATTAATGTTTAAAAAAATATTGTTTTTTGTTAATTAATGCATTAATATTATCTAATGAATATTATTGTGAAATGTTATAGATGTAACTTTTTATATACACTTTTATTATACATTCTTATCTATCTAGATATCTGAACATATTTTTTGTGGTCAAATACGCACACAATGTATTACATCCGAAATGCCAAACGAATTTCGATACTTTGGACTCAAATCATATACTGAACCTTAGCTCTTGTTACATTTTCATCCTTCATCCCAATCTCCCCAATGCAGTGCTCACGTTAATACTTTTTAATTATTCTTTAATCTCACTGTCTGCATTTAATCAGCGCACCTCGCTTTCAGTCAACAATACTGAATACAAGCAAAACACAAGGCATCGGTATAAAGAAAGAAGCCAAACGTCTTATCAGCTTTGAGTGCCTCAGAACATAGCTAATGGAATTGGACGATCCCAGAATAAGCCATCCGATAAATGGTTTATCGTGAACAATAACCGTACACATAGGCCTTTTCTGATGCAGACAGCCATTAGCACAGAGACAGGTGGGTGGGGGGATTACAGTGTGAAATGTTTTTTTTTTAGAAAGATGCTGGATAAGTGGGTCACAGAAGTCACAGTAAACAGTGGCTTAAATTGCACCTGCCAGACGATTCTTTAGTGATGTCCGGGGAGCATGTAAAGTGTCATGGAGAGTAAAAATAGTGTGGTATATTATGTGTATCTAAATGTAAACACTTACAATACAACAAGGTGCATCTGCCAGGTAATAAATATAACTGACTGGCTTTTTGTTCAGAAATTGATCCTGTGTGTCTAGATTCTAAAGCATCTCATCCAAAACTTTTAGTTTTGGTTTGATTGTTGTAAGATGCCCGACCTTACAAAAAAACTTAACTATTTTACTTATTCACTCATTCATTAATTTTCTTTCAGCTTAGTCCCTTTATTATTCAGGGGTTGCCACAACAATGAACCCCCAACTTATCTAACATATGTTTACGCAGCGGATCCCCTTCCAGCTGCAACCAAGTACTGGGAAACATCCATACACACTCATTCACACACGGCCAATTTAGTTTATTCAGTTCACCTATACCGCATGTCTTTGGACTGTGGGGGAAACCAGAGCACCCGGAGTAAACCCAGGCAAACATGGTGAAAACATGCAAACTCCACACAGAAACGCAAACTGACCCAGCCAGGACTCAAACCAGCAACCTTCTTGCTGTGAGGAAACAGTGCTAACCACTGAGTCACTGTGTCGCCTGTCTTACTTATTATCAGAAAAAAAATGTCTGATTCATACAAATTCATACATTTTCATTTATATAAAAACTTACGTATGATTGTACAAGAAAATTGTACTATAATGTACAAATGAGATTAATTGCTGTGAGATTGCATTGGAAATAACAGAAATCCTTTGGCAAAGTCATATGGAACTATAATGAAAACAAAACCTGCCTGGAACTAATTTAGCTGTTTGTTTATATGAATATAGTTCATAGAACTTTCATCAGCCAGTCAGAATATTCAACTGCCCTGCTGTGTAATATAATTCAGTGATGTAAGCTGAGCTAATGTTCACAATTATTTCTAAAAAATATACACATGTATAAAAAAATTTAATATAGATACTGCTGGGCAGGAGGAACATTTCCCTTTTTGATGCAGAGTTTCCTTGTTCTAGGCGTAAATTAACTTATATCAATACATTCATCTGGTTAAACTCTGATGGTCATCTTTAATCATTCTGTAGGCAATCTGCAACTACAGCTGTTTTTACGCAACAACAACATACTAAAAACACAAACGTCTATCTATTGCAATTTTGATAACATTCCTATACAAACACTGTCAAAACAATCCCCATTCACACAGATCTTCAGACGATGACTGAAAGAGTTTGTATTGTTTGCTCCAGACCAGTAGTTGGCGATATAACATGGTAAATAAACACTATGTGCCTGCACACAAACAGTCCTGTAGTCCCCATCGTAGTTTTGTCAAGAACTTATGCAGGCCTATTGACTGAATCTACAATCCACATGCACATGATGTCAAACTTTTTAGCAAATTCACATATTTGTAGTTTACACTGAGATCAAAGAAGCATCCTACACGACTGCACTTAGAAACCTTTTTCAGAAGTTAGCATTTTCAGGTTTCTATTTTCAGATATTGAGCATACAGTCTACTATAACTAAAACGACTCATACCTGTATTTTAAAAATTGTCAACCTGTATTTTTAGTCAGCCAAATATCTAAAGTGGACCATCAAACTAAAGCATTACTGTTCATCCTAACGCAGATAGAATGACTCATCAAGATTGACCTTATACTCAGGCTTTGAGATCACTGCTTTGGGGGTTTATAAGTGTAAATGTCGCTGTCATCATGCCAGTATTAAAGACTGAGCTGCGCTGAGGCCAGTGTGTGGTTTTGCCAGGAGCTTCTAATCAGTTTTATTCTTACGTGTCCTACGTGTCCGAGATAAACATCTCTTTAGCTCACTGGTCCTTTAAGATCCAGGTCATCTGTGGTCAGGCAAAACTAAAGTCAATGCTGATGACCCTTAGCATTAGTGGTCCTACTTTTGATGATTACCTCCAGTTAAAGTACAGATGGTGCTTTATTTGGCTCTCCCAATTAACTAATGGCTTCAGCTGCTTTTGTAACACTTCATTTTGAAAGCAATTTGGTATGTCGACAACTATTCATTTAGTAGTGGCTGCTTTCAGAACACTGCTTCATGAAGCTTTGAAACCTCTGAATCATTTGTTTGAAATCAGAGATTCCCAGTGGGAATCAAAATACCAACAGTAAACAAAGTTTCATTGCAATCTTACAAGTTGGCGATTGTACGCAATAAGATTTTAACCATTTCATAACCATTTTAACCATCTTTCAGCAGCAAACTTTTAAACTTCTGTTTTTTATAAACTTCTTAAAGCGATGTTTATGATTATTAATGTTAATACTATTTGTAGAATTAAAAGATTAAAAGTAGTTGATAGTGATGGAGTTTAGCGAAGCCCTTAAACAAAACAGCCCTGGAAATTGAAAAACTTTTTTTTTTTTTTTTTTTGCACGGACATATTTACAATGGTATTAGATCATTAGCTAATTGAATAAAAAATTATATTTTCAATAATATGCTTTCAGTTAGTATATAAAACCCAGTTTTTATGCATAATTTGGCTATTTTTTGTTGCATTTATACTGTATTGACCAGCAGGTGTCCCTGGGGTTTCAAAGCTTCAAAAAGTGAACCATTTGGAAAAGCTTTGCTACTTTTCTCCTATCACAACAAGCCAGCTAACAATTTATTGATTTTTGGTCCTCACACTCTCAGAAATAAAGGTACGTAGGCTATCACTGGGGTGGTTCCTTTTCAAAAGGTACAAATTTGTACCTAAAAGGTCCATATTAATACCTCAAGGATACATATTCGTACCTAAAAAGTACAAAAGTGTTCCTCTTAAAATTTGTAGGTACTAATATATACTTTTGAGGTACCAATATGTACTCTTTAAGTACAAACATGTACCTTTTGAAAAGGTACCACCCCAGTGACAGCTCACGTACCTTTATTTCTGAGAGTGCAGAATGTTCTGAGTATGCCTCAAAATGTTCCTTGTTCTGTCACAGAATGTTCATAGTGGTTCCAAAACAAACTGGAACGTTCTATACTGGCTGAGAATCATTAAATCATTTGTAGGCTGTCTACAAAAGCTAGTACTTTATTTTAATGATCCCTCAACAGACATTATTCTGACTATAAGGCCCTGTTTACACCTAGAATTAATATTTTGCATCAGTGTATGTAGTGGAAGATGCTAAATCTAGGTGTAAATGGAGACAAAAGTGTCCATTTTCTATCACTTCCAAAAATGTGTTTGACTGCAATTGTTATTGTGTATGTTGAATGCATTCGATTTGATGATCTTTTAAGACATGCTGTGAGGCAGCACACACTCTCTGGAGTAGATACTTATAATAATTGCTTTATGGTACTTAATGCACTTTTAAATTTAGACATACTTGTTTTGTCACAAAGTTTTATATAGTTGGAAATTCCTTTTGATTTGTTTGCTTGTTCACACGTAAATAGCTTTGTCATTCAGTAGTACTTAAGCATCACACTGAGAGCAGAGAGTGCGATGAAACAATAAGAATTGAATAATTCTGAAAATAAGTGGTCACAGTAGACATGTTTGAATGAATAAATAGAATAAATGGTAACATGACTTGGCTGGCCAGTTGGGACTGAATCACTGAGAAAACAATATTACCGAGAGAAAACAGGGCCTAAATAAACACAAGAATGCGTATAGGGTATACTAACCCTAACCTCATGGTTGGCTAATCCTCCACTAAGATGTTCACAGTCAACAAATAAACCAGCAGACTAAATCGGAGCCAAGGTTTTCACTGTTCAGTATCATTACAAATTCTAGTCATAAATGTACATGAGAGAGAGAGGTTTTAGATTGTTTAGCGGGTAAATTTTTGTTCATTATTTCCTCTCATCATCTTATCTCATTTCTTCCATCCTGCTGATCTTCAGGCTATCTTTAAGCTGATTCCCAAAGAGGACCAAGAAAATCTGCCAGCCGATGAGAACACTCCTGACAAGAGAGCAGACAAACTGTGGTCGTACTTCAATAAAAAGGATAACGGTAACTATTTCTATTTTTACTGGTCACATTTTATGTTTTTTTTTAAATAGCGGTATTGTGATAATGTTAAAAGCCACTGTTAAAAGATTAAATAAGGGTTGAGTGTTCTCACCTTCTCTTTCTCTTCCAGAGCGATTGGCCGAGGGCGAGTTTATTCAAGGTATTCTGGAGAATGAAGGCGCTATCCACCTTATTCAGTTCGAGCACCAGAAGAAATAATACAAAAAGAGCAATAAAAAAAAGTATTTTTATTTATTTATTTTTGTTCTTTGGCCATATGCTTCCCACCTTAACTGTAACCTCAAATGTACATATCACAATCTAAAAATACAAAAGGTAGACTTTTGTACTTTTTAGTTATGTACCATTAAGATGCTGAAATGGACCCTTTAAAGGAACACTCCACTTTAATTGGAAATAGGCTCATTTTACAAGTCATCTACAGTTATACAGTAAATAATCCAATCCCCAGGTCGTTTAGCTTAGCTTAGCTTAAATCATTGTAAACAGTGTAACTACAGAAGAGTCAAGCTTTAAGGAAATTATCTCTTTTTTATTTTTGAGTGAGATGCAATTATCTAATCTGATTCAGTGATCTACAGTACACTCTCAGAAATAAAGGTACGAGAGCAGTCACTGGAGTGGTACCTTTTTAAAAGGTACAAATTTGTACCTAAAAGGGTCCATATTAATACCTCAAGGGTACATATTGGTACCTAAAAAGTACAAAAGTGCTCCTCTTAAAATTTGTAGGTACTAATATATACTTTTGAGGTACCAATATGGACCCTTCAAGTACAAATGTGTACCTTCTGAAAAGGTACCACCCCAGTGACAGCTCGTGTACCTTTATTTCAGAGAGTGTATATTCTAAGCTAAGCTAAGCTAAGCTAAAAGAGGTCCTGTCAGCCCTGGAGATCGGCTAAATGGATTTTAAAAAGGTAAAGCTCACCTGTTTAACTTCAGGAAACTTGTAAAATAAGCGTATGTTTTCAAAAACAAGGAGTGTTCCCTTAAGTACATATGCATACCTTCTGAAAAGGTACCCCAGTGACAGTGCTTGTACCTTTTTTTTCTGAGAGTGTCCAATATTGAGTGAGTCATGATAGATTGCAGATTGTCATTGTTAATAATGATTATAAACTGATAGTTAATTGTCTCTTCTGGAAATATGTGTTGAAATGTGTGTGACAAATATAGAGTGAAGAATTTATGACAGATTACATTATGACGATACCCTTAAGCTGTAAGGAAACCCTTTTTTCTTCATAATCCAAAATGAGACTTAAGTTGAGTTTTTCTTGTAAAAGAAGTAAATGCAGACAGGGGTGAATAAGCCTTGTGCTGAAAAAACAAACTGACTTATCATCCAGGATGATAGCACAATATAGCCAATAATGTTTACCATTTGTATTATGCAGATCTGTTTTTTGATGTCAGCTGCTGTGGATTAAAACTGAAACCATCAAATATGTCATGAGGCGTTATTGTGTCTGTATGTGTGTGTTGAGGTGAAGAGTTCAAGTGAACCGCTGGAATAGGCAGCACATTAATCTCTAATGGTCTGCTAGTTGTGAGAGGTTTAACATGCTTGTGGCAATATTTACTCGTAATCCTGGATTAACTTTTATTTGTGTGTCAAACTGTCAAGCCATGGTAATGTTGTGCCCCAAATGTACTGTATGCACACAGATAAATGTCTATCTATATAGGGGGAAATGGGTTATTTTTAACTGAGTGATTGCAACACACATTTTCTCCAATAGGAAAAATTTGTTCATTCATTTTCCTTCAGCTTAGTCCCTAATTTATCAGGGATCACCACAGTGGAATGAACCGGCAACTATTCCGGCATATGTTTTACGAAGCCTATGCCCTTCCAGCCACAACCCAGTACTGAAAAACAATAGGAAAATGTAACCGTAAACTTAATTAACATTTCCATTTGATCTCATTGGGTTATTTTGGTAATGTACCATATGATTAAAGTTTGGGTAAAGACACATCAGCTGCTGTACTGCTGAGTAAAATATGTATTTAAATAGTCATTAAATAGAAAAAGGCTTTTGCTTTTGAATGCACATGATCCCTGTCATCTAAAAGAATCTGAACCACATACAAAAAATTAAAAATTATTAAACATTCATTTCAGCTTGGTCCATTTATTAATCTGGGATTGCCACGGCGGAATGAACCGCCAACTTATCCAGCATATGTTTTACGCAGCGGATGCCAACCGCAACCCATCACTGGCAAACATCCACACTCTTTCACACACACACACACACTCATACTCTACAGTCAATTTTTAGCATACATCTGACCCAACCGAGGCTTGAACCAGCGACCTTCTTGCTGTGAGGCGAACGTGCTACCCACTGTGCCACCGCGTCACCAATTATTAAACCCTACAGCATAAATCTAGTTGCTTTGAGAACTTAAAGCTGTCTGCATATTGGCAATATTATGAAAATGGCCGATACCAATGATTTATTAATTACATGGAGGAAATGAGCTGAGCGTCTTTTGAACGATCTAAAGTTTTTCACAGAGCAAAATTATTAAATACTAGTAAAAACACAAATATATATGAATAATGAAATATAATCTGTGCAAAAATATCAGACCTGAGTGAGTGTAATAATTACAGGTGTGTGTTGGGAAAGCAGCTAGTGCACACAATGACCACAGGAACAAAACCATTGCTTAGTTTGGGCTAAAACATCTTGGACAATAAAAACAACTGCACTTTAGCAAGTCAATATTTTTCTGGAGCAGCAACATTTATAATTTAAATTTAGCAACAGCACTGATAAACAAGGGACTAAGCTGAAAGAATATGAATCAATGAATGAACAGCACTAGCTAATGTATTAAATGTAGTAAATCCACAAGTTGTCAAATAAAAGTTAATGTTGAAAGAAACATTTTATAGCAAAAATGTAAAGATTGTCAGATTGCAATTTTTCATCTTAGTTTGTTCTCTTAAAATGTTGGTCACTTAAATGTTAAATGGAGAAAGATATGTTCAATAAAACTAATTTAATAGAGAAAAAAACCCAGTACTTTTACTGAATAGTATGCATTTGACAAATATTGGTATCGGAATGAGCAAGCAGAACAATTTTATTGTTGTTGTTAAAATCAGTAGCCCTTCATGTTGCCAAAAACAATACATCATATCAATGCATCCCTATAGCAATGTTTGTTAAGATTTCTAGAATTTTTTATACAGTAACATGGTTTACTTACCATTCTTTCCTCTCAAATCTTTCGGATAACTGACTTAATCAGCAGACTTCTGAAAATCTCCACCTATTCTTATCATTCCATCTCTTCAATATATGATATTTTCCTTATTATTTTTCTTTGAACGTTTGTGATAATTCATTTGGGGAAAACCAATCAATTGAAATACAATAAATCATATATTATACTGGCCAACAGTCAATTGCAGTGTCTCATTTTGTAGACTACGCCCTCTGGAGGTCACATTTGTAAGCATCGTCTCTCTTTGCAAAATATAAAGAAATTAAAGCATTTTACGCCTAATAAAAAGGGGGGAGGGGCGGTTTTCGTTACTTTTCTTAAAGAAAACATACGTATATGTGGCTGAAAACCCTTAGAAATGGGTCAGTTATAACAAAACTGAAGAATTATTCGTGCCTGTCTACCCTATTTTGCTGTCAGAAGTAAAAGAAACCCCAAATGACACAAAAAAGCACAATTTATTGGAGCCAACAATTTCTCATTTAGAAAATATTTGAAAAATGTTAGATTTTGTAATGAAAATGTGTCATTTATTGTGAATGTGTACACCAGTTATGGTATCTGATGATTGGCTGAGTATCAGAGTAATAACACAACATATGAAATAGCAAATAAACATTTGCATATTTGTATAATATTTATAATTGATTACATATGCAATGTATATATGTATACAAAATACTTTATATATATATATATATATAAATGTTTTATTGTACCCATATATTATATTTAACTTTTGATCGTTTGAGTTACAGATCTACACCAACAGATCAAGATTCAGTAAAGCAGAAAGAACTTTAAAAAAAACCTTTCTGTTAAAATGTAACAGACATGATCAATACCTTTAAATAATACAGGCTTTAGTGGTCTCAGTATAATCCACTGAGGAGGCTCAAACCTTCCAATATATACATTTAGTTTCCCAGAGTCCTTGCTCTTGCAAATCCATTCACTGATTTACACAATTATGGAGACACTATTTATCTTATATATATTATTGCGTTTGTCTTTACATAATATCTCTTACTCATACTGACTGAATTTCAGCCACACAAATACTTGAAAAAACCCTTTACAAAGACACTCCATACACCGTTTTCTCTAGTCAGTCAGTTAGGCTTTTATAAGGCCTTTTTGTAAAACCTCATGTGTTAGTTCGTCCAAAAAAAACCCCCCAAAAAACAGACATTATTTATTCACTTTTATGTCAATTAAAACATATCTAAGTTTAAAATATTTACCACTGAAAAAAGGGTGTGATTTTAACTGTAAAAAAATAACATTTGATGCTACAAAACTGCTACAGTAATAATTTGCTACCTGTTTAAAGTAACTTTGCTTAATAAATAACTGTAAATTGCCAGAATTCCCTGAATGACATTAGCCTGTATGGATTTGTATCTATTTTCTCATTAGTATATTAGTTTTATATTACATCTTATTTTGGTAAATAATGTTTATTTAAATAGTATTTCAAAACATTGATGTATTAACTGTATTAACATTATATATTAAAGAAATACTGTAATTTATGTAAATATTCTACATTTATTTTAAGGTTTCTAGAATATTTGAACTGTAAAATACTGATAACTACAGCTGCTGTTTTTTATTACCATGATTTTTAGTTGTAAAGGAACTAAGCTGAAAAGAAAATGAATGAATGAATTATTTTTTTTGTAGTTGGTTTATTTGTGCAGCATTTTTGGTACTTTTTAGATAAGTACCAATTCTCACTATTCATTAAAGTGGCTTTTTACCTGCCTGTTATTAAGAAGTTTTTACAAAGTGCGTATTCTGCATGAGAATATTCTGTCTCCCTAATTACTACAAAATAACTTTTAAGCTTAAATTGTTTATAAGCAACTACTTTTTATTAGTTTATTGAGCTAAAAGTATTAGCTAATGGATTATTAATAGGAAAATGGTCCTATAAAGTGTGACCATAATTATTTTCTCTATTTAGTTTCTTAAAACCACAGTGTCATGAAAATATGTGGCTGTAGAGGTTACAATATATAATTGCTTGACATCTAGCATGTTGGGAAATGTCTGGGGCCTGACATTGATTAATGCATTTTTTTCGTCTGTGAATCTGTCATAAATTAATGTAGCAATATTTTATTACTTTGTTTGTTGTATGTATCATGTGAGTTCAGAAATTAAATGTCTGGTAAGCTAGCATGGGGCTGCACGGTGGCGCAGTGAGTAGCACGTTCGTCTCATAGCAAGAAGGTAGTTGGTTCGAGCCTCGGCTGGGTCAGTTGGCGTTTCTGTGTGGAATTTGCATGTTCTTCCTGTGTTCACGTGGTTTCCTCCGGTTTCCCCCACAAGTCCAAAGACGTGGTACAGGTGAATTGGGTAAGCTGAATTGTCTGTAGTGTATGTGTGTGATTGAGTGTGTATGGATGCAACCCAGTGTTGAGTTGAAATGAATGAATAAACTGGCTTCAACTTGTTATGATCATTTACTATCCCTCAGTTTCCTTCTTCAAAATATTAATTTTGATTTACTATTTTTGGCGCAAACTTGATTCCAACTTTAAAAATATCATAATATTGACTGGATTTTTATTAGCACATTTTTGAACATTTACTGGATTTTAAAATAACCTTTAGTTTGAAATATATCATCGGAGACTTAATAAAAGTCTGATGGTCAGCTAGCTCAGTTTGTTCTGATCGACTGGCCGCATAATACATTATTAAAGAAAAGTAGCAGGTTTTAGGTAAAATTTTAGGATTTGTGCTGTCACAAACTCAATGAGAAGTTTTTATAGTCCCATACCAGGTCTTAAAAAATAATTCTGTAAAAGAAAATACCTCCTTGAACTTTAAACTTTGAGTGCTCTAACTTTGAGGATGTTGTTTAGCAAACAGCAACATAACACACAAACTAAACATAAAAAAGTCAAACCATAATCAAGCACCCCTTTTAGAATGACAGAATTCTCATTTTTGGATGAACTAACAGTTCAACTCACATCCTCTTTTAGCAAGGAGAGTCAATTCCATTCATGGTCAGCTTCATCTCGTCCATTTCTCTCTCGCAGTCTTCACACGAATCTGATCCGCATCCTCCAACGAGTACCAGAGTGGGCACATCTCCCTGCTGCACCAGTCCCATGCTCCCATCTGATGCCCACACAGAGTCGATCATTCCATTGGGACACTGTAAAAGGCCGCTGACGGAATACAGGCCGCCCCCTGGCACCACCTCATCATAGGATGGAGCGTGGGTTGTGGCGCGGGCCTCCTCTAACCGAAGCCTCTGGCGGTGACGCATCTCGATGATTGTTTTAGTGTAAGAGTTGAGGGTCATGACTGCAGCACCCATGCAGCAACTGAAAGACACCCATGCCAGCCTGGGAGAGGAGAGGTGAGTGTAACAACCAGGAAAAAGAAAGGGGGATACTAAAAAAGTTAGCAAGCGTTTGTATCCTGAGTCATGCAATAGGATAAATGGAATTCCTCTGACTGTTTTTTAAAGGTATACACTTAAATAATCTAATTTTACAACTCATATAAAGTTAAACAGTTGAGTTTTACCATGGGCAAAGAGCGTAGAATCACCAAGAGACTACACGCTAGTGCGATTTGGGAAACAGCCACTAGATGGCGCGGCGGCCATTTTGGAATGAAAATTCCAATGGAACGACAGCATTAGTCTGTAAAATAAACTATTAAAAGTGCTGATGATTGTGATAGTAAGTGGTTTATTGTCGTCTTTCAGGTTGTATCAGGTTGGTTTGCCCCAAAAATAATACAAAAATAAAAAGGTTCCATAAAATTAAGAACGATCTAGTTACATTTAATAATTTAAAGTACAAATGAAGTATTTCTTAATTCAGATCATATTCAAGTCACATTTTACGATTCATATATTGTGTGAGCAAATACTTACGCAAATGACCAGCCGTAGTCCCACGTCTGAGGCCTCCAGTCTTTGGGCCCCACAATCACAGTCAGCTGAAATACAGTGGTGTACATCATATGAGCCACCATCCCTAACAATCCTGAAACATGGAAGCAGAATTTGACACAGACAGTGTTGGGTAAATTACTTTAAAAAGTAATTAATTACTAATCACAAATAATGAATATACTCAAATAATGAAATTACTCAAAAAGGAATTGTATTACTTAAAATGTATTACTTGTTTATTGTTTTAGGCAATCACCTCGATAATTGTAACTTTATTTGGTTAAAAAAATAATTATTCTGCAAAATATATGTTGATAACAAGTAGAATGACTTTTATATGGATATGTTGAATTTATTTGCAGTATTTAAGGCAAGCAATTGTAACTAATTAAATTACTTAAAAATTAGGAGTAATCCTTTACTTTTCTCAGTGAATGAGTAATTGAAATACTGTAACTAGTTACTTTGTAAATAATAACATCTAAAACTGATAATAAGTAACTGTAATTAAATTACCTAAACATGAAGGGTAATCACTTATCGTTTAGAGTGGATAAGTAATATAATTGTACAGTAATATAAACAGTACAGTACACTAGCTAGTTACCTTTACAACTATTTACACCCAACAGTGGACGTGATTCCACAAAATAGCACTCTTCTACAATTATCATCAAAGACTGCATTACCCAAATGTACCACAAGAGAGAACTGTTGTCTCTTACCTGAGAGCACAGTGCACATTGCAGCGAATGCGTTGATTTTGAGCGCATGCATTTCTTTATGGGCACACAACACCTCCACCCACATGAGCAGGAAGCCCATGCCCAACAAACTAATGTACATGAACTCAGCGACCATTGACAACCACAGCACACCTGCAGCAGGCAGAGAGGAGCACAAACATGTAGTGTTCATTTATTTGGGTGCATATAGAGTCAGACTTGGAGGCTCGTATACACCTACAAAATCATTTTGCATGGATCATCTTACCATGAGTTTCTCCTGGAGTGAGATCCATGAACCGACGACATCGTTCTCCTGAAATGTAGCAGAATTAACAAGAGCGCACATTTGAATTAATTGTCTTAAACAATACAATTACTTTGACAGAGGAATGGTCTCCACCTTTTTCCAAACATGCCTACTGTATTTAAAATGATAAACTTCCATTCAAAGTTGAAACTAATAGAGTTGAAGACAATATTATTAGCCCACCTGTGAAATTTATACTTTTTTAAAATATATATTTCCCATGTGATGCTTAATAGACCAAGAACATTTGTCACACTATTTCTCATTTAACTTTTCTGAAGAAACTTTTATTTCTTTTAGTTTTGGATGGATGCACGCAGTGGTGGATTTTAGGCATGGGCAGTATGGGCGGCAATTTGCTAGGGGCAGCATGGAGACCACCACTACCACCACTATATCCAACATCTCCACCCCTCCCCCCATACTTGGCCACGTTATGACTGTACATTTCAATTTTCATTTTCATTATGCCCTTCATCAAAAAAGGTGCTTCCTCATTAGTACCAGCAACATTCAGATAAGTGAGGGTTAGCGGGGGTAGTTGGCGAGGGATGGACACCAGGGTGGAGATGATGAAAAGATCCAGGGAGGGTACTGGAGTTTGAATGCCAAAGGAGAATACCAGGGAAGCAATGGCGGAGTTAGGAGCCCAGAAAATGTCAAAGGGCAATGGCGGAGTTAGGAGCCCAGAAGATGTCAAAGGGCAATGGCGGAGTTAGGAGCCCAGAAGATGTCAAAGGGCAATGGCGGAGTTAGGAGCCCAGAAGATGTCAGAAGATACTAGGGCTGACCAGATGGAGGGAGCTGCCAAAGAGACAACAGGAGGGACTTGGAGGAACTGGATAGAAACAGCAGAAACTTGGAACAGGAGAAACCAGACAAGACATCCAACAGAAGGAGGATTAGGCAGGGCTTCAGGGGGGCAAATGATGGGAGCAGAGCAGGTGGCAGAGGAGCCCAAGGTAGAAGCAAAAGCTGATGATTCCAGGTGATAAGGAGGAACCGGAGACCTGCGGTGGAGCCAATGGCATTAGTGATCTATGCAGAGGACCCTGAAGACCAAGGTAGAGTCAAAGTGACAGAGGGCTGAGGTGGAGCCGGAGGGATTGCAGAGTCTGGCCTTGTTAGAGGTGTAAGGCGAAGCGAAAGGAGTGGAATCCCGAGGCGCAGGATGGTCAGTGCCAGACTAGATGGACTAGGGAGCCCAGTGGAACCAGTGAACTGATGGGTCATTGTGGAGAAGAGGGAGCCAGGAGTCATGCTGGAGCCACTGGAACGACAAGCCGAGGCAGAATACAGTATTCTGAGGCTGTAGGTGGAGATGAGGGATCCTAAAACTGAAACACCAATGTATACTAGCAGACCAGTGGCAAGCCCACAACATAGCTGAAGCACTGGGGATTAGTGGATGGGCTATCAGACAACATTGGGGAGGAGAGAGGAGGGGGTATGATTGTGGGCATTTAGGACTCTCATGAGGACTATTCTCAGACATGATCGTTGACAGTGGGAGAAGAGAAAGTAAATCAGTCCACAATTCTATTAAATACATGTCACACTGCCTTAAACAGCCTCAGAACTTCAACCAGCTCACCCTCAGCCATGTTGCAGTTGGTAGAGCTCCACTGTGTGACATCACTGACTTCGCTTTTCTCCCTCAGGATAGGCATGGTGAGATTTCCATGCTATTTTAGCAAGGTACAAATTCACACTGTACAGGAAGATTATGTGTGATGTAAACTTGTATCTCATGATTCACGTGCAAACAATATATGGTTCAATTGGTCAGCAGCGAGTCTTGACTGCTCACACTATACATATGAAATCAATACTCTTTTTCTTCTTTTTAGTTTAATGGTGGTTGGAAAACCAGTGTATGGTGTTTTTATGATACCTAAAGAGTGTAAAGGTCGCACAGGTGGTTCATGAGAGCCGACCAAAATTTATATCAGAAAATCATCTGACCATCAGACTTCCAATCAGGAAAGGTAAATCTCGGTTGTTGCTAAATCGGATACGTTTGCGGCTCCTTAAATCTCCTCTCCATTTCACCACATTGTGCAAACATAGCGTGACAAACGACTTATGATAGCTGAAAACTGCTCCGATTTAAGGGTCACTGGAGTCAAAATTCAGCCAAAATCGCACACAGTGTATGCCTGGCCATCACTTGGGAAATAATTTTTTAAATAATTCAGACTTCACAGGAGGACTAATAATTATGTATCTAACTGTAGTTGCAAACAATAATGTTGCACACATAGTGAATTCTAAACAAAGAGTTTTTTTTGTTTCTTTGTGCTTTTTATTTAACCCTTAATCGGCTCAGGTGGTCAGAGTTTTATTATTTTGTTTTTAATGTTCCCTTCACCTCAGGGGCAAGAAATTATGTTACTTTTCCTAAATATTCTATCTTTAAGCACATATATAACTGGACTTGTTGTTCTAAAGGTGTGAAAAAAGTTCCTTGAAAAATGAATAGGAATAGTGTTCCAAAAAGGTAGTCCCAACTTAAATCTGGAATATTTAATATTTCTATAAAATCCTGGATCTAGAGGGAAAAATGCATATTGAAACAAACATTTTATCTCTTGCAAGCACACACAATCGCACACCGTTGAATGCAACAGAGAACATTTTTATAGAAATTGGGGAAAAAGTTATAAAACTGGCAGAAATCTAAAAAATGTTCAAACATAAATTATATACTAATACTAAAGCACAAAATAAGTGCAAAGTTTAGAAGTAACTGTAAAAAATGATAGAAAGTTTATCACATAAAAATATATATTTCCTTATATAATTGCTCTGTAAAACTTTGAAAGTTTGGAATCTGAGTGTGATGTTTATTAAGGGTTAATCTGTAATAAACTTTTTTTTAACATGGCAGCATAACAAGGATAATTGTGGCAAAAGCTCTTTCAAGTTCACTGTGTTTTGTCCTCTTTGTATTCCATAGAGCACGATAATGTTTAACATGCCGTAAAATGGGAAAGACTCTTCTTGAGTTTTTGGGGTTAGAAATAATGACAGAATTTTATAAAGTTTGCTTCTATAGGCGAATTACCAGTTTGTAAACATTCAGGATGCGTGCGTATCGAGGTTGCGGGGAAAAAAAACGGGAGCACTAGCATTTACAGTGAGGAAATGACACAAGGTACAGAGTTTGTTGTTGTATTAGAGATAAGTGATATTGATTACATATTATATATATTATTTACAAAATGCCTTCAGCGTATTATAGCAGCTTGTCACTCAGTTAAAGTGAACGACGTTTATCTGACAGGTCCATTTGTGATAGCACCCTTCCAATGTATATTGGTAAGATGAAATGGCAAAGCATCCAGCCCGAAATATACAACTATCTCATTGAAACTCCACATGATTTTACAAGAGAGAAGTTAAAGGTCTACAAGTCTTTGGATGCTTACAGTTTTGTTCTGTGTGGTCAAGTGCAAGAAATAATGTTCAATTATTACCAGATTCAAAACTTTGTAGTGCTAAAAACCGAGGTTCTGCTCAGCCAAAGACAAGGAAAGAAGATGGAACTGTACAAGGCCTGGGTAATCATTAACAATCAAAACAACTGCATTATGACAGTGAACTGCACCTGTACGGCAGGGTATGTAAACATATATTTTTACATTTCATTCCAATCATTCAGTGTCCGCTGTTTAAATAACCATATTTAACTGTTTTTGCTGAAATCATTGCTGCAATCAAAAATAAGTAATGTGTATGATTCAGCATAGCGTGAACTTACCTGAAATAAAATGAGGACTGCAGAGTCGTGCATTTTTAATTAGGACCTCACTCCATTCAGCTCTTATGATGGCTGTTAGCCAAAGACGTCTGCAGTTGGCATTAAA
Organism: Danio tinwini; assembly: GCA_903798205.1. Lineage (NCBI taxonomy): Eukaryota > Metazoa > Chordata > Actinopteri > Cypriniformes > Danionidae > Danio > Danio tinwini. Next base: position 3,550,422 of record CAIGQZ010033112.1, read on the forward strand.
AGCAGTGTGGTGTACGGTAAAATTTGGGTTTTCTATTTTTGGACTTTAGATTTTGGCATCCTGCTGCACAACACGACATGTTTGCAATTGCGACCGGTATGCGTTGTTGAACCCGTGTGACATCATGTGTGGCGTAGGTTGGTAATTCTCCTATTATTCTGTGATAATTATATTATTCAATGTTGTGAGCAGAATAACATCACCGCATTGTACCCAGTTTGGCATCACGGTGGCGCAGTGGTTAGCACAATCATCTCACAGCAAGAAGGTCGCTGGTTTGAGCCTCGGCTGGATCAGTTGGCATTTCTGTATGGAGTTTGCATGTTTGCGTGGGTTTCTTCTGGGTGCTTCAGTTTCCCCACAGTCCAAAGACATGAGCTATAGGTGAATTGATACAGTTAAATTGTATGTGTGTGAATGCAAGAGTGTATGGCTGTTTCCCAGTGTTGGGTTGCAGCTGGAAGGGCATCCGCTGCGTAAAACATATGCTGGATAAGTTGGTGGTTCATTCTGATGTGGCGACCCCTGATTAATAAAGGGACTAAGTCGAAAAGAAAATGAATGAATGAATGAATGTGCCTAGTTTTTATAAGGGTTTACACTTCAACAAAACTTTCACCATATTAACTTCTACAAATAAAACATAACCTTAAACTGTTTGGCAACTTACTGCTCGGATTTTTTTAAACAAATAAGGTGGATATGGTAGCACTTTGCAAATTCATGTCAGCTAGCAGTTTTTATAGAAGCTTATCTTAAGATCGATTGTATATCTGTATATAATGTTCATAGTACATCCATCTGTAAATATCACCATAGTTTTTCTATAACTGCACTTTATAACTTATACCTGTCTTCTGCACTTGCTGCTATTGCACTACTGCTCAGACCTAAACTGCATTTTGTTGCCTTGTACTTGTACATGTGTAATGACAATGAAGTTGAATCTAATCTAATCTAATATAGGAATGAGCATGAACGCCCAGCATATTTCTTTTTGCAGTCTATGAAAAGATGAGAGGTTATGAAAGACAATGACAGAGGGACATTCTCTTTCTCTTTATGAGACATTTTCTTACCATCAGCATGTTTTTCACAAGACTGCCAGAATCCTGTGTGGAAATATCTGAAGGTGTACTTGTCCTCTCCCGTCTCCCAGATGTACTGCACTGCATTGGCTAATTGCCTTTGGCGAATCCTGGCAAGTTCCTCTCTCCGCTTTGGTGATAATGTTGGTAATGGGCCCCGTGGGTCCGGGGTGGGGCTTTCTGAAAAAAAAAGATAGATAGCTACCTGAATAAGTGAATTGTAGCTTGGGGCCGTTTGATTATTTATTTGAATTGTTTTGCTTCTCTACATACACATCCCAGGTAGCAAAGAATTCTGGCCCAGATTTGGCATAAATTTGGCACAGCAGGCATTCATCTGGCACTGGCATACAGCATGTGGGCCAAACATTGCCCTGGTTTGGCAGAGGTGGCACAGTCTTTAAGGCGGCACACAATATTTGGCCCAGATGTTAAAAATTAATATGTAGGCCATGTAAGTTTGGCATATATTGACCCACTTTTAAAATACTTATTTGTTATTTTCAAATAAAGAAATAAAATTCTACCAATCAGGTCACTTTGTGAAAAAGCACGCACATAGCACATCTAAAGTGCAATGATTCATGGGTTTATCAATTTCATTGCAGTTGTGACACACCAACAAATCTGGCCCAGTTCAGGCTCAGTTATCGGTTATTAACTTGGCTGAGACTTGGCCCAGATATGGTCAATGTTTGACCCTTGTCTGGAAGCCAGACTTGGTCCAGTTATGTATCGTAATTTACTGCAGCATGTGGGCCAAGCAAAAGCTGATTGTGTGGGACAGAGCTGGGCAAAAGATATTTTGCTATGTGTGATATTACAGAATCCACAAAGATGTTTAGACAGTGCATTAGTCAGATTATTTCTGACAATGTCCTTTTCATTGTCTTGTTTTATGAACTAACATTGTTTTATGTATAAATATAAATTGAGTCATGCACTTAATCACATCATTCAAAATATTAGTTTTTTTATTCTTTCTGCAGGCTACATTGTTACACCAGTAAGCAGCAACCATTTTATAAATCATAAGTCACTGAGTCTTTCACCCAACCAATGTGTTCAAAAATTGTTGTAACATTTTAGTTTGGGTAACCAACTTTCACTTTTAACAATTTGCTTCATAGCAGAACATTACTAACATGTTCTCTGCTTGGACGTACTGATTATTGCCTTGTTATTATGGTATGACCATATTTCGGATTTCTTTTTAAAATGAAAGATAAGAGTAGGGCCAGACAGAATCTGCGGACATTTTTTGCTATGTCTGCGAGGAATTTTGTAAAAAATCTGCAGATTTATGTGGAATGATTTTAGGGAGTATTATAACAAAAATAATAATATATATTTGTATTTAATATATTTAATATATTAAATTCAAATTTAATACATTTTTAACTTTTATTTAATGTTTACAATGCAAATCCAATTAGATCCACATATTTGGTAAACAAAGCAAGTCTCTCATGATATCTCTACTAAAAGACAGAACATATTACTTTACAAACTGTATTATAGGTAAATCATATAAACATTTTCATATTAGTCAGTAATATTACTTAAATTCATTTCAAACTGAATAAATAAAAATTTACTCAATGATGTGCTAAAAATCTGCAGAAATTTGCAGATTTCTGCGCGCGCAGATTCCTTGAAGACCTAGATATAAGTTATACTGAAGATATAATTTATCTGATTTAACACGATTTCATTGAAATTTATCCACCGAATCTGATCTTTCAATACTGAAATGGTAACACTTTACAATAAGGTTCATTAGTTAATGCATTTACTAACATGACCTAATCATGAACAACACTTGTACAGCATTTATTAATCATAATTCAACATTCACTAATGCATTATTAACATTCAAGTTCATTCTTGTTAACATTAGTTAATGCACCATGATTTAACATGAACTATCAATGAACAACTGTATTTTCATTAACTAACATGAACAAATGCTGTAGTAAATGTATTGTTCATTGTTTGTTCATGTTAGTAAATGCATTAACTAGCATTAACTAATGAACTATATTGTAAAGTGTGTCCACTGAAATGAATGTTTTGATAAGTTTAATTTAGCATTTAAGTGTCATTAACATTTACATTGATTCATTTAGCAGACACTTTACCTGAAGCTTACTGGTGAGGATAAAAGAAGCACTTCAAATCATTAGAGTGCAGCAGTACATAAATGTATGACAAGTCAAAGATAGTTCTTGAAGTTATTGTGTTTTTTCCTCCATGCATATGAGAAGCCCACTCGTGTGTGAGGCACACTCAGACTTGCACAATGTTTCCCAGAAGTATGCATTGTTCGCTGCATTTATAAAGTGTCTGTGTCTTGAGGTTGGTCTGTCTGATGTGATTGTTCTATGCACGATTTGATTGGACAGGAATAATAATAATAATTCCTTACATTTATAAAGCGCTTTTCTGGACACTCAAAGTGCTTTACACATTTTTGGGAGGACTCTACTCATCCAACACTTGTGTGCAGCATCCACCTGAATGACGCAACAGCAGCCATATTGCACCAGATCGCACACCACACACCAGCTGATTGGCGGAGAGGAGAGACAGCGTGATGAAGCCAATTATGATATGGGGATGGTAAGGAGGCCATGATAGACAGAGGTCAGTAAGCAAATTTGGCCAGGATGCCGGTGTTACGGTTTAACTGGTGACCATGTTAACTGGTATCCCTTTCCAGAAACTATTCACATTGGCAGATTTATCACTTTTTCGCAGCAGCAAAACATGCCCATACCAAATAAAGATTCTTATTACATGGTGTCAGTGTCATTGTAAACATTATTAATATTAATAGTTATATTAATAGTAGCAAAACAGTATATAACCAAAATTAATCTAAAAAATAATTATAATTTACTTGTCATCAATGGGATTTGAACTTGTGTGGTCAAAAGGTTCAGCACAGCATCAATCAACCAATCTAACTGAGCTATTCAGGACTACAAATAATGGTCTGTTTTAATCTCCTTATCAGTAAAAATATGCTTTGCTGTGGTTGTGGACTCGTGTTCATTTGTTTCTATAGACTCATGTTAACATGTTGTTTACATGTACTCTCATTAACATGTTTCTACAAACTCTAACCTAAACATAAGCGCTGATATTTTCTCAGAATAGCTCTGAATGACAAAACGATGTTTTATTAGTTGGTCAAACCATGTTTTTTCATTGTAGACTCGTGTTAACCTGTGCCTTTGGACTCGTGTTAACTCGTGTTGTCACACACAAGCTGATATTTTCTCAGAATAGCTCTAAATGACAACAATGTTCCGCTAAATAGACTACGTTATAAATCGAGAGAAACCCACATAGCAAACTGACTTGGCCCAAATGTGGCCTCATTATGGCGCTGCTGGCGTGTTGCCGGCATTGGCATGCATAATGTCAGCCGAATGTGGGCCATGCATGTTAATGATGGCACTGCATACATGATGCCAAACTACATTTGGGCCAGTTGTGGATGAGAGGTGTGTGGCCCAGATCAGTGTAGCAATTGTTCACATTGTTTAGGTAACATTAGGCTGGGTTATGGCTCAGTCTTTGGGGGTTTCTGGTTAAAGGGTGGTGTTGATATGGTTAACTTATAGCTGAGAATCGGTACCAATTATAAACCTGTTTTGGCTCAGTTCAGGGCCAGTTAAGGGTAATAAATTGGCTGAGATTTGAGCCGGTTATGGCCCATGTGTGGTCCTTGTCTTTAATCCAGTTATGGGCCACTTCAAGACCGTCATTCTTTGCGGTACTTGGGCCGAGGAAAAAATTATTGAGTGGCCCGGAGCTGTGGCAGAAAAAATTTGCTATGTGGGGAGAGAGAGAGAAAGTGAGAGAGAGAGAAAGAGGTTTGCCTCCTTTAAAACTCTCCTATAACGTCTTTTGTCGGACAGGGAGACTAAGCAGAGGAATACTGGGGAGCTTTTTGTTCTGCTTCTTTATAAGTTTCAGAGTGTGTTGTCTGTAAGTGATTATAAAGGTTGCTTGCATTGTTGCTGTGTGCGACTTTCTTATCTCAAATATTGCTCATGCAGCGCTTTCAGCTGATGAGCACCACAACACGCCGCATTACCTCTCTGCCATCGTGTCATTCTGAAATGCAGAAGTGTGCAACTTGCGTGTGCTGAGTACATAAGTTATCTAAAAGGCACATGATCGCTCACGTCACGTTCGTCACAGGTTGATTGGTGTAATGTCTTGTATACAAAGCATCACTAACAATCCTGTACACACAGCGCTAAAATATTGTTATGCAGAAATTAAAAATATTTAGTTAAAATATCGATACTTTTTAAAAAAACATCGATACCAAATTAAAAGCTTCTGAGCATCGATGTGCACATCCCTACTTTGGACTTGTGTTAACTCGTGTCCCATGCTCACAAATGATGTACATACAAATTTTATAAAAAATGAATACAATGACGATATTACTATGCAACATATTATGTCTAATATATATAATATTATGCAACAGAATATTATTTGAAAATCGCAACATTTCAATGTATTATCTTGGTCACATCTGTACCATGGCACAAGTATGAACATGATTTGGCTAATTGCGATAAAATTACAAAAAGCTGCTAAGTGTTGTACGGTCTTTGGTAGCTCAGATAGGTAATAGGATATCGAATGATGTGTCTCTTTTCTTTGCGAGTTCGAACCCCGTGTATGAGTTTTGTTTATTTAGCCTGATTTTTAAATTCTGTTTAGAAAAAACAGGGGAAAGACTGCGATTTATAACGTAGGCTATTTGGCTGAACATCATTGTCATTTAGAGCTATTATGAGAAAATATCAGCTCGTGTGTGACAACACAAGTCCATGGGACACGAGTTAACACAGAGTCCAAAGGCACAGGTTAACACGAGTCTACAACTATGAAAAAACATGGTTTGACCAATTGCTAAAACATCGTTTTGTCATTCAGAGCTATTCTGAGAAAATATCAACGCTTATGTTTAGGTTAGAGTTTGTAGAAACATGTTAATAAGAGTACATGTAAACAACATGTTAACATGAGTCTATAGAAACAAATTAACACGAGTCCACAACCACAGCAAAGCATATTTTTACTGAAAAAGAGATTAAAACAGACCATTATTTGTAGTCCTGAATAGCTCAGTTAGATTGGTTGATTGATGCTGTGCTAAACCTTTTGACCACACGAGTTCGAATCCTATTGATGACAAGTAAATTAGAATTATTTTTTAGATTAATTTTGGTTATATACTGTTCTGCTACACAAGCATTAAAATCAATAATGTTTAAATGACACTGACACTATGTAATAAGAATCTGTATTTGGTATGGGCATGTTTTGTTGCTGGGTAAAAGTGACGAATCTGTCAATGTGAATAGCTTACATCTGGAAAGGAATACCAGTTAACACGGTCACCAGTTAAACCGTAACACCAGGGTTAAACCCCTACTTTTTTTTAAAGAACATCCTCAGATTTTTAACGACCACAGAAAGTCAGGACCTCGGTTTAATGTCTTATTCGAAAGACGGTGCTTACTGAGCAGCATAGAGTCTTAGCAGCAACCTAGCTTTCCCATGTGGTTTCCCACCCAGGTACTGACCAGGTGCAGTCCTGCTTAGCTTCAATGGGCGACCATGTGAGAGTTGCAGTGAGCTAGCTGCCAGAATCACATGACTTATTATTGTACTTAGCCAATTACTTTAAAGAAGAAAAATAAACATCTGAAGAAGTCATTGCAGGTTGAAGGAAAGTACAATTCCTGATAAAAAGGACACAATTACAGTAATCTGAGTATTTGTTCATCGTTTACAACCCTGATTGTTTGTAAGAAAGGGTGTAGTGTAAATAAATACATAGAGAGTGTATTTGTGGAACAATTATATGATACTTAAGTAAGATTAAGCAGTCATTCTATCAGGATGATACATTAAAGGTGAACATCTTTGTGACTGATTTTGTGTACCTTTGGAAACAAAGCAATGTTCGGTAGCAGAGTGCAGGCTCCTGCAAGGCACATACAGAACGTGTGAAGTACTGGGCTCAAGTAAATCAATGCAGAGCCAGCCATTGTTTTCTAGTGTCAGCTTGTGTGTTTCACTGCTGACTCTAATGTCAATATGATGTACTGCCTGTAGTTTATATTAATAAAGTTGGATGACTGATATCACAGATTTTTTTGGACTTTCATCTTGGGACCATTGCTGTTTATGGAGGATTTGAGTGCTTTTAATTGAAACCTTATGAAGGTGGGTAATTAATGACAGAATTTTCATTTTTGCGTGAACTAACCCCTTATATATTCATTCATTCACTTAACTGATTTGTTCATAAAACGTCTGATTGTTAAGTTAATAATTCGTGTAATGTCACACTCGTGTTGTCAGCTATTTTCACACAGGTAATATCATACCTGTAGTGTAAGGCTCGCTGTCGTTCTGTCCGCAGTTCTTCATCTTGACAGGTGAAAGGCAGAGAGGTTTGACCACCTTGTGCGTTCCCTCACACCAGTAGGACGTACAGAAAGCCAGCACAGATAAAGCAAGGGCAAGGGAGGTCAGGATAAGAGAGAGGAGGGAACGAGAGCGTCTGGACATGTGCTCCAACATGCTAACCAGAGAGAAGGCAGAGCTGGCTGTATAAAGGGCAATCCGGAATGATCGAGCAAAATATGTCTTTTGGGATGACAAAGGAATTGAGAAAATGATATAAAACAGAAATGAGTAATAGATCACTATGGCAGATGGTAGGATAAATGAAGATGTGGATTTATTAAAGGAGAGGGTCAGATAAGGGAAGAACCTTGATAAGAGAGGGAAGAACAACATATGTTACAGGCTTATACATTTAAACGCTGTACTTGGAAGTACAACTTAATGGATACATCTATCATTGTTTACTCACCCTTTACTTATCACAAACCTGTTTGAGTTTCTTTATTCTGTTGAACACTAAAAAGTTATTTTAAAGAATGGTAAAACAAGTAACCATTGACTTCTATAGTGTTTTTATTTCCTATTATGAGTGTCTTTTTCAAAAAAAATCTAAATATCTCCTTTTGTGTTCAACAGAATCTCATAAAGGTTTGGAAACACTTAAAGGTGAGTAAATAGAAATTAATATAAATTTTTGGTTGAACATATAATAAATGTAGAGGTTTAAAGTTAGATTATAAAATCCTCACTCCCTTGCACCCTTATTTTTTCATTTAATCTATTAATATTTATATTTTTATATTAAGTCTTTTTTTTCACTATAACCAATTGTGATACAACACAAAGCATCACCTAACTTTATTTAATTAAATAATCTTGAAAATTAAACTAATTTAAACTATTTAAAATTAGGTCAAATCAGGCCTTCACTTCAGATAATATATATATATATATATATAT
>CAIGQZ010033112.1:3563922-3601085 GCA_903798205.1 Danio tinwini
ATATATATATATATATATATATATATATATATTAAGAAAAAAACAAAGCCCTGTGTGAAAAACTGGTTGGTGCCACCCTTAGCAGTAACAACTGAAATCAATCGCTTTCAAATACTTGCAAGGACTCTGTTACTGCAATGTGGAGGAATTTTGGCCCACTCATCGTTGCAGAATTATTGTAATTCAACCACATTGGAGGGTTTTTGAGCATTAACCGCCTTTTTAAGGTCATGTCACAGCATCATTTTAATTGGATGCAGGTCAGGTATTTGACTAGGCCACTCCAAAGTCTTTATTTAGTTTTTCTTAAGCCATTAATAAGTGGACTTGCTGGTCTGTTTTGGATCATTGTCCTTCTGCAGAACCCACATTTGCTTCATCTTGATATCACTAACAGATGGCCAGACATTCTCCTTTAAGATATTTTGGTACAAAGCAGAATTCATGGTTGCATTATTACAGCAAGTCTCCCTGGTGCTGAAGCAGCAAAATAGTCCAAGACCATTACACTACCAACACATTTTACTGAGCAGTGTTACTTTTACACTGCAAATAATCGGACACACACCTTCCAAAAAGTGAAACTTTTTGTTCATCAGTCCAGAGTATTTTCCCAAAAGTCTAAGGGATTATCAAGGAGTTTTCTGAAAAAAACAAATGTTCCTTTATGTTCTATTAGCTCAGCCGTGGTTTTTGTCTTGGAAATCTGCCATGCAAACCATTTTGCCCATTCTCTTTCTTATGGTGGAATCATGAACGCTCACCTTAACTGAGGCAAGTGAGGTCTGCAGTTCTAAAAACTGTGCAGAGCTGCGGCCATCCAGGAATCGAGTTTGAGAATTATGTTGTGTGGTCTTTTTTGACATTTTGGATGAGTTGATGCTGTAGGGGTATTTTCAGTCAGATGGCCACTCCTCGGAAGGTTCTACAGTAATCCTGCCTTGGTGTGGCTAGAAAAATGTAACTCAGCTGTGATAGTGGTGGGCAGAGCCCGGCTTCATGAAACCCATCTCTAAAGTGACACCTAATGGTCATTTTTTTGTGTATTGGTTTGGAACAGCTTCAACAAAAAGATAGTTAAGCAAATTGAGATAATAAACTCAAAGGTTTCAAGTGATTTAGTAAAGCGGTGACAGTTCCTGACTAGCATGCAGAGATAATGGGATTGAAACCAGAATGATGCAGCTATAGATGTAATGTGTTTTGTTTTAACATTGGTCTGACATCCGAATGAACACTTTGTGAATAAATGTCTCGTTTTAGTCATGAAAAAGTAACATTATTAAAATACGCTTCGGGATCTCGACACTGTGTCGAAACGTCAGTTTCACCTCAGCCGTCCCTATAGTGAAAAATGTTAATGTTTAAATGTTACGTAAACCGAGGGGTCAAACACTTTTTCAAACAGGGCTATGTAATTTTGTATTTTATAGCTCTGTATTTTAATAATAAAACTTTAATTTAGAAACTGCATATGTTGCAAATATCTAATACCTAATGTGTTTACTTGTGTTGTTTAATACTGAATATTATTTAAATTAGTTTGATGATTTAAAACATTAAAATGTTTCAAACATGAAAAAATAAATAAATCTGCAAACAGTTTTTCACACCACTGCCGTTTTGATTAGTGCAAAGCGATTTGAGAAAGGAACTTTACATGTCATTATAATACATCGTAATACTTTTAACCGTATAAGATGATGAATTTTGTTCTTGTATTTTATACAAGCTGGTACTGAATACACTGTGTAACATAACACAAGTTTAGAAAGTCCAAAATTCCAAAAGTGTACATACCCTTAAAACAAAACTTTATTATATAAATGATTTAATAAAACATATGATACATAAAACACAGATCAATAGCATATGCCTAACAATATGCTTTATTTGCCATATCATTGTAATATTTACTCTACTACAGTGAATAGTCCGGACTGCTGAACGAATCACTGGCACTACCCTACCTACACTTCAAGAACTGTACTCTTCCAGAGTGAGTAAAAGGGCTCGCAAAATCACTCTGGACGCCTCACACCCAGCACAGTTAAACATGAACAGTTAAATATTCCCCTACTGTGCAATAAATGTGCAATACACTCTCATACGCACTTGTACACAGCACCTTATAACAATATACAATGCAATACTTTTTCCATTCGCATTGTTACACAGCACCTTATAACCTGAATATTTACAACATATCTGTACATACAATTCAACATCCAGATCTTTTTGACTAACTGCATCTCTGTTTAATGTTTATCGCTGTTTTCTTTTCCCATATTTAATTTTGTGATGTCACTTGTCACTTTATGTACACTGGAAGCTTCTGTTGCCAAAACAAATTCCTTGTGTGTGTAAAGCACACTTGGCAATAAAACTGATTCTGAAAATTCTAACAATATAAAAACATTTTTTTGTAACTTTTGAACAAAATAATGACACCTTTATAATTTGCCTTCCAATCATATTGTTTTCATTTGGTACTGCCCTTCAGAAAGTACAATTTACCACAAACATCCAGTTTAATTTAATTGATTCTTAACACATTGTTTCCAGCAGATGTTTTTTTTCTTCTTTTTTCTAAAAAACAGCAGGTGGTTTAAAGTGACAGTTCATCCAAAAATGAAATTTACTCACTATTTAATTAATTTATTTAACTGGTTCCAATCCTTTGAATTTCTTTCTTCTGATGAACATAAAATAATATATTTTGAAGAAAGCAGAAAACTTGCAACCATTAACTTCCATAGAAAAAACTAAACAAATGAAGTCAATGTTCACAGGTTTCAGCTTTCTTCAAAATATCTTCTCTTTTTTTGCTCAACAGAACAAAGAAACTCAAACGGGATTAAAACAAGGATGAGTAAATGATGACAGAATTTTCAGTTCAAAAAGCTTATTTAGGACAGCACTAAATTAAAATATATATTTTTATGATCTCTTTTATTTGTTAATTATTACTTACAGCTTTTGCAAGTGATTATACAGAACATTAGGGTTTTGCAGTTTTTGTAAAATGTAATAATAAATACTGAAGAGAACACAATAGTTTAATATGCTCCTTAAATGTTAATTTATAGACCACACATAATGAGTTCAATCAGTAAAACACTTCAATACATATAAATTACTTTAGCAATAAAAAAAAAAAAAACTTAATGGAGTCACTTTAATTATACAGTTTAATCCCATTAAAATAAGTTTTTAATTCCAATGCAAATGTCTACATTTTCGTAAATTAAGATGCAAATACTTGGAAAGCAAATTTACACTTAAATTAGATATGAACATTTTTTTTGCAGATCCTCCAAAAAGAAGATGTTATTAAGTAAATGTATCTTGATAGAAGTATAATTATTGCATTGAAAAACAATAATACACGATTAATATGTTCATTTTTTTGCAGTGCATGCAACATTTAATGCCATTACTTTAAGAGGGCATGATTTTGTGCTCTGGTTTAGGACTTTAAATTGTGGGAGGGAAATATTAAGACCCATTTAAGATCTTAGACCTCACAGAACTATAAACACAAGGTATACAAACATGTTTATGTAATGCTACAAAAATGACACCAAACTATTACTGATGTTCCCCAACGCATCATTCAGTACACCGCTGAATGGGATTTAAAAAATGAGAAAAGAGAGAGAATTCAAAGGATTACGCTTGAAGTTACGTGATGAAATTATGAGTTAAGCCCCTGCATTAAGTCTAACGTTACTTGTAATCCTCTAATAATCTGTTTTAATCTGTTTGGGCTTTGTAGGTGTGCATATATATATTTTTTTAAAGGTAATAATATTCTATGTTTATCCTTAACTTAGACTCTGAATTGGAGCTTTATAAAAATTGGAATAAACCTGACTGCATTCCAATCACTTTCACAGGGTCTAATAGAAACAACTAAACTACTGTACATTTAGAGGTTTTGTAGAATCTTTTTACGCATTTTAGCCAAAAATGCATTTGTATGCCCTATGAACGGCATTAGGTACTAGATGTTTGTTCGTTTTTTACACATCAAATAATATATATATAAATATAAAAGCAATTATTTTTACATTTGTACTATAAAGAAGTAAATGTAGTTACATTTTATATGAAAATCAACATATTATGCATAAAAAAGCTGATTTTTACCTGACTTTTAATCTTCTTACATCATGTCCTTCTGAATAATTTCCTCCTATGTCGATCCATTAATTGTTGTATTTTTCTACCTTCTGTGTAGTTGTTAAACACAAAAGGTCGTCGTCTCTTTGCTTTAGAAAGCAGTTTCCCTTCTTATCCTTTTTGCGATTATTTCAGCTTTCCCCTTTTTTTTGCTACAATCCTGCCCAAATCTCCTCCTTTTCCTGCCTTTCCTTGGAAATTAGTGTCAGACTCTACGAAGAGCATCCATAATCCCTCTTCAGTCCATCTGTTAGCGTCGTCTCCATCTTTCTGTCCTGTCTCCTTCTACATTCCTCCATCCAACGCTTTTTTAACATCCTTCTGTCCCACCTGTTCTTCACACCCCTCACATGTGACTCGTTCTGTCCTGGGACATATTATTACCAACCCCGCCTGTGCAAAAGTAATCACTGGGAATCTGAGAATCAAATACTGTCCTTGTGCCTGTAAATCACTTTAACATGAGCTTAAACACTCAAAACAACCATCACAATCAGCCTGCTAAAGGTATTTAGTGTTTTTTTTATGTTTTCCAGCTATTCCTCCCACCTGAGCTCCTCTTTTAAAAATAAAAAAACAAGCAGGAAATAAATTGTTTTACATTATTATTTACACTTTATTATTTACATAAAATAAGACATGAAAATCAATAAGTTATAAAAACCAAGAATTATGCATAAGTGATGTTATTGGGAATATAGGTGTATAAATGAAGAAGAGAAAATAGGAGAGGGAAAAAAAAGCCTTCATCCCCAGGCCTGAGACTTGCAATAATGGAGAACTAGTTTGCCGTCACTTCCAAAACACTGTAAAACAGAGCACAACAATGTTAATTTGACAAATCGTTAAAATGGTGTAAAGAAATGACCTGCAAATCAGCTTTAACCAATTATATCCATCCGTCATATAAGTTATAATTGTTCAATTGTATGACTTCTTTTTAGATTTTACTTGCACTTAAAGTTTTCTGAATATCGTAAAAATCTGCAATCAGATCTCTAAACATTATGAATGTGTTCATACTTGTAGTTTCAGCCCTGGCTCATTGGAAATACGTGCCTCAGCTTACATCTTTGCAAAATGTAAAATATGTTGCTCCACATATATTTTGTTGCACAATTCAAATGACAAATCCACTAGAGGGCGCTCTCTACATTTGAAAAAGTCTGAATTATGTTACTTGGGGTATTTTCTTTTTTACATTTCAGACAGACGTCCTGCTTGTACACATCCACAGAAAGCCAGGACTTGTCTTAGAGATCACACCTGTAGCGGCGTTCCATTGCCGCTATTGTTGGTAGAGTGAGCAAGTTTTTAACACGTAAAAGTCAGAGTATGTAGGCAAAATAGTTGCAAATACAAAAACTGCTTTATTTTCCAACGCTCTCTTCCTCCATGCAGTGAAGCCACTGTTATATAGTATGGTACTGACACCTTGTGGCCAATCGCCAATATACAATGTATGGCTCCTACAGAACTACTGACCCATACCCTTTCCTAAACCCAACCAATAGCAAATGTAAAACAAAATTTGCACTGTGACCACATTTTTTTTAACCTTTACGTAACTTCATCTCTTTTGTGAAACCATGACTCACCGGAATACAAAGCGAGCTACTGAATGAAATCAAACATTAAATTTGAGTACTTTTTTGAGGTTTCATAAAAATTTAGGCTGAAGCATGCACTTCTAATGAGCCTGTGTCAGATAGTTCAGTTCTCTTTGATCGTTTGATTCAGACATCTTTAAAATAAGGTTCCATTAATGTTACCTTTAATCTATTTACTAAACATGAACAAACAATGAACAAATCATTTATTCAAGTATTAATTAGCTTTTGTGATAACACATTACTTGAAGGGGTATTCGTATCATGAAACCTTTATAATCATAAAGTGACACATCATGAACATGAATGATATTGTAGGCATGCTTATGACAACATAAGTGTCATTAGTTCAGTTGTAATTTTAAATGCAAATGCGACATTGTTTAAAATGTGTTTAAACAACTTGACTTTTTTTTACCTCAATTACTGTGGTTATTATTTTACAGAGTATTGAGACTTTTACTGATGAAATTTAATGACATATTCAGCTTGTTCCACTGAAAAAGACACTGACAGGTTGTGGTGTATTCGTTGACGTGAAGTTGTCATAGCAAATATCATCTTTAATTTAAAATGACTTAACAATTGTCAAGCATGTGCCACGCCATGATTATAAAAAATGTGATGCCAGTCTTATAAACACCCCCTTCAAGTAAAGTCTTTTCAATCATATTCTGTTTTTCTCTGTGCTGCATTCATATTTCAGTCAGCTGCACAATAGAACGTTTTGCTGTGTATCAGGGTTTGGATGACTCTAAATGAAGTACATTTACAGAACAATCACACCAGAGTTTGTTTTGATTGAACCAAACACACTCTTAAAATTTAACATTTGTCTGCAGTGGCTGCACTACTGTCAAAATGGCGAGTGAAATTATGTCTACTTTCAAATCATTAAAAAGCCATCAGGGGGCAGAGAAACATTTGGCAAAAAAGGAAAAGAACTTACCTCGAAAAGCACACCGACTTCTTGATCCGGTGATGGTGCAAATGACTGATTAACATAAATAAACTGATGGAAGAAAAAACAAAGATGAAGCATTCATTAAAGAAAAACTGTCATCATCTCACTGTTCTTCTTGTTTCATTTTATTCAATTTGATTTGAACTGGTTTCATAAATCCAATCATCTGTGATATGCTGTAGCGAGAGATGTGCAAAAAGACTTTTACAACGATCTGAAAGACTGATAAGGTTATGCAGAAAATTAACATTTTGAGTAATTACTGCTAAAAGTAGATCTACAGACATCAGAACATAAGTTTGCAACCCATGGCTTTTCTATCCTGGTTTTATTTTTGTTAAAAGGAACTTTCCAATTTTTTTTTTCTGAAATAGGCTAATTTCACAAGTGCCACAAAGTTGTTGTGTGATATTATAAAACACTTACCTATTTACTTATCTTTGGACTATTTCTAGGTGCTGTGTAATATCATTGCGCCTGCTGCAACTATTGTACAGCAGCAAATTTCCTTGATTATTACACCATGATAAGAGTATAGTTGCTATCCATATCAGCCTAGAAAACAGCAACTTTTCATCTTCTATTGTATAGTAAATGATGTAGTTGTTTAACTCTAAGGGAGTTTCAAAGCAAGCCTATTTCACAAAAAAATAAATAAAAAAAGTTGAGTTTCTTTAAATGAACAATGACACTGTATGAGACGTCATGTGATGTTGTTTATAGTTTAGAGGTTTTATCTTCCAAATTTTAAGACCTTCACAGCACACGATAGTTTTAAATATATTGTCTTCAATATGGAAAACCATGAGTTCAGTACAGTTTCCTAAAATCTTTACATGACTGTATACAATGAAAAGACAAGACATCCCACTTTGGTGCCACCATCAAAATCAAAATATAAATAAATAAATGATTACATACTTATGAAAATATACAAAATAAAAAGTGATTACATTAGATTTTATTATATTTAAAATGCATTAAAGCTTCTTATTGACAAAACATTAATACCTATTTGTTTGAAAAGTATTAGTAAAGTATAAAGACTGGAGTTTTTTTTTTGTTTGTTTGTTTTTTGTGGCTGCACTTTGATTCTTAAGGCCAGGATACACCAAGCAAAAAATTGGTAATTGATAAGCATCTGTCAGGCTAGGTTGTTTGGTGTGTTTAAACGTTGGCTCTCATTGCCTCTATGTAGAGAGAGAAAATGTTAAATTTATTGCCATATCTGCTTTTATGGCTATGTCATGGCAAAAAATATCAAGTTGACATTTTATAAATAACACTTTCTATAATCATAAAAATATTCTAACAATTAAAAGTCATCAACAACAATAAATACACAACATAAAAACAACATAAAAATACAAAATTAATAATGATAATATATAAGATAAAAATCTAAAACTGTTTTTTAAGGTTTACTTTTGATAAAAATTATACAATTTTAGAAGGATTCACATTTAAAAATATTTCATTTAAAGCCTCTCCAGATAAAAACTGTGTATTATAACATTAACAATAGGGCACTGCACAAGAAAATGTTTTGTTGCCGCTATATCTTTAATGTATATCTATAACTTTGAGGTTTTTAAAGTGTCGTTTTAAAATTATTCTTATTGCAAATATCTCTTTGAATATTTATATATAATTTAGAGTTACAATAAATTAAATTTTTAATAAGCCTATTAACCCTAAAAAAATAAATAAACAAAAAATGCCGGCCAAATTTTTTGTACTGAATATGCAGAAAACAATTAAGTCCATTTTGTGATGTGTTAATCACCAACAAACACAAAACCACTGACCATCTTTGGTACATATATTGGTGCTACAATTGGATTAATAATTATTATTATTATTACTACGATTAATGAGAACGATTATCCTGTTTTTGCACAAACCAGGACCTTTTGGCATTTGTTGAGGTTTATAAATTGACTGTTAAACATAAACATAAAAAAAGCAACATAAAAAAACCAACAGAAACAACCATGAGAAACCAACAGAACACCTCATATTAATCACATCTCTATTTAGCTTCAAGTGTGGATTCTGCAGAAATTATTCTCTCACTTAATAGCTTGAGAGAAGCTTACAAGCTTTTCAGATTGCATATTTTTGTTGGAAATGTATAGAAGTAACAATCAGTATTACTAAATGTGGTGTAAACATAAGAACAAATCTGCTGTCATGCTGTGCATGAGTATTTCTGTGGTCTTTCAACTACTCTTTAATGAAACAACATACCAACTGTTCGCTGGGCTCCAGCTTGAGGAAGCGTGAGATGAACTGGGCGAGTGACTGTACTGTCCTCCTCCTTTCCACAGACCATTTTTTGGTCTTCATGATGGGTGTATCACCGACCGCCTTCAAAAGCACATCAACTAAAATTTGGGAGAACAAATGACAATAAAATCATGTAAATTATATTATGTAGATTATGTAGAATATATGTATGCAGCTAAAAACTATTACGTATTCCATTGGTGAAAATACACATCACATTGACAATACACAGCAATTTTCTAGTGTAAAAGAGCAAATCATGTCCTGTGCACATTTTTATTTATCCTATATTGCTTTGTGTTAGAAAGATTTTCTTACACATAATAAAGGATTTTTTTATGAATAAATAATTGTAAACAAATATAAAATAAACTTTTATTATAAACTTTTTATTCACATAATTTTTATTTAATTGTATTAAATTGTGCTTTAAACTAAACACTTGACATTAATGTATAGATTTTACGAAAAAACAAATTGTACTCTCTTTACTTAAGTGGCTTTTAGTTTCTTTAATATACCATTTGAAGTTACTAAATATACATTTTTACAATTATTTTATAGAAAACGCAATTCTAAAGATAGAGGTAAAGTTGGTTTTATATTCGCACATTCAGACTTTCTCCTTGATAATACATTTTTAGGAAATGTATTGTTTGCTAATTCTAAATAATGAAATCATATTAGCAGCCAATGACTATCAAAGCACATCATTGTTTGCAGTCAAGTAAATGGTGCTAATGTTGTTTTGAGGTCATTCTTAGATGTGATTTCCGACAGAATATTCAAAGTACCATGGTAAACAATATAGGGAGTGTGTCACTGAACGAATGAGTGAATATAAAACCAACTTTACCTCTATATTCTAAAGCTCCTGTAAAATGCTGTGTGGTCAGGTTATTACAGTAGTGTTAAAAAGCAAGTAAAACGTGATATTATATGAAAACTACATCTGCACGTTGTAATAAAATGAGGAACGTTAACTTACTTCACAGTACGATAAAGCCTCTGGCTCGCAAAGGGGTTCACAAGGACACAATAAATGGTATTCAATTCACTAATATCTTATCATCTAAGGTTGAATGATTCAGGAAGAATGTTGAACAACATTGGGTTCATTAAATTAGCGTATAGCATTAGCTTTTTCTCCAATAAACAAAACTACAACTCACACGCCCTTGTCGTGAGAAGCACACGCCTACTTAGACAGCCATTGGCCGTTTACATTCAAACAGAAAACTCGTTGGCTGACAGAGCTGTCAATCTTTGCGAAATCGTGGAAGTAGCTCGAAGATAGCCTGTTCATAATAAACACTTATAACAAATTTAGAGACGTTTGTTTTGTCGTATATATAATTCTAAAAACATACTCTTTTTCTTCTCGTCCGATGACTCAGAGTGATCTGTGACAGCGTGCTGTAGTGTAGGTTCATCTTTCTGGTTTTCTGTGGGAGATTCTGCGTTGTCAGACATCCTCAGACTGACACACACAACAAGCAGCGGCACTACGAACAGAGCAGGCGCACGCTGAGCTCCTTTTCAAATTAAAAGTCATCGATTACGATTTATTTTTAAAAGGCCACTATAACACGAAGACAAAAAAGATTGTAAGGATCACATCACTGGTTGGCAACGTTTTCAATGGTTGCATAAGATTACAGCTCATTTTGGATAGCTTAGTGAAGGCCTGACAAGTGATAAATAGACGTGTGTGTGCTGGGTTGTATTTGTGTAAGTACAGAGAATAGTTTGATACACTTGTTGACTTCACAAACCCGTAAAGGGATAGTTCACACAAATGTTTGTCATCATTTACTTTCACCCTACACTTGTTCCAAACCTTTTGAGTTTTTAACCTTTTTTCTGTAGAACACAACAGAATATATTTAATGTTAGACACTTTAATGGTGTTTTTTTCCTAATATAGATCCATGTGTAAACACTGTTATGATCTGTTTTTCACATTCTATAGATACAAAAATAGTGTTTTATTCATTTGTATGTATTCACCAATCCAGCAAACCCCTCCTTGAGTACTGCATGGTATTACGTGTGATCGCATACATTGGCAACATTTCCAGCCATTCATCATTGTATTAGTAACTCCAGTGATGGTGTGCTTGAGTGTGACATAAGCTATGCTGAGAAAGAGGAAGTGATGTGATTCATGGCTCAGCTGCAGCATCCTTGAATTCTCTTCCCAGGCAGGAAATTTAGGCCACCAAGGAAGAAAGCCTGTCAGCTTGGAGTCTTCAGTTTATATTTTTAAAGATCTCTGGTTTTAAAATCATATTAAGCCCACTGTATTATATATCTAAGGAATTAAAATCAAAGGAATTAAAGCCTACTATTTCAGTTAGGAATGTATGTTAAATGATTTTAGTATAAATTAGAAAGATTTCTCCTTTCAGTATTTTTCCTGTACAGTGTTGATTGAATGACTATATTAATTTCGCAATTTCAAGATAAGCAAATGGGCTCTTATAGGAATGTTTATTTATACATTCAATTGTCATTGCATAGGTTTTCCACCTCAGAGTTGAAGGCACAGAGCTCTGGTCATAAAATTAAACATTTAAATATTAATACATAATATTAAGACATAGTGGCCCAGTTTCACAAACCAGGCTTAGCTTAAGCCAGGACTAGACCTTAGTTAAATTAGGCTATTTAAGCCACATTTATAAAAATGGCCTTAGAAGAATACATTACTGGTGTGCATCGGAGACAAAAAAAAATGACACTGCCATATTTTAAGACATCTCCTTCTAAGTTATTTTCAGTTGAGAGAGCTCAAACATGCAATTTAATTTAAGACTAGCCTTAATCCTTGTTTGTGAAACCGGGCAAGTATGTAATTATTATATAGGTGTTCAATATGAAGTATCTTAAAAATGTCAGTGGCAAACTTTCTAAGCTACAGAATATAATATCTATTCCTCACCAAATATTTTTTGTTTGGATTTACCCTATTATAACAGATGCCAAATATAAAACAAATATTCTATTTGTATATCTCATGCTTTACAAATTAACCAAATTAAAGTTTTATAACAATATTAGTATTTAAACAAATAATATGGATGGAGGCATCTTCAGTTTACTTGATAATTCAGGCATATGTTTATGAAATGTTTTATGTATCAAAAAAAAAACTTGCAAAATACAGGGATGTTAATTTGTACATCTCTCAATAATCATCGCATTACACTATGTCTTTTCCCTCAAGCTATTTTACATATTTACATATGAAGACAACAAGTTTATAGATATATATTTAAATATGTAAGATTTATAGATACTAAACATCATAATCATAATATTGTGTTTTTATTTAGTATAAGTAATCGGTTATATTTTAAGATATTACATTACAGATTAACATAAGCACACACATGCAGATTTTCTATTATCTGAAGTTCAATAAACTGTTTTGTTAAAAACTAAAGATTAATGTTTCAAAATGTCATCATTTACAGATTAACTCAACAAGTCAAACTTTTCATTGTGGCCATTGCACTGATAAAATTGATGTTGAAAGTGACAGGTGGAGACACAAAACAAAACAGGTTCAGCTTCAGTACGCTCAAAATGTTGACAGACTGGATTCCAAACTGTTTTCATTGTGTTTCATCCATAGCAATAAACTCAAACACACTGTACAAACAGTTCTACACAATGCCTATAACAATCACTATAACTGAAATTACTTCTAGTCCTCTCCTCACTTTAAAATAAATCTCGCGTCACCCATTTTTAAAGACACCCCAGCTTCAGGCCTACTTTTAACCCTAGTTCAACGTAATACTGATAACAGAAAATGTCGACGATTATTAAGAAGAAATTTGCTGTGAAATAGTTTTGTTCTAACAGAAGAAAACAGAGAGGAAAGGCAGACATGCGTCAGTCGCTACTTTCAGCTGGAAGCAAAGCGCTCCCATATAAAAGTCACGTCACTTCCTTGCCCATCCCTAAAGGAAAAAAAGAAATATCGGAGAGAACAGCGACGCCACGCCAGAAAAGTCCGTAAAAGAAGGAAAACGAGGGTATTTAAAGAAGCTATCGCTTAAAAGAGGAACAAACAGGTACAAACCTATTGACAAGCACACGGTGATCAATGTAAGTTCAGTTCAACCGTTTTGTATGAAATCAATTCGACCCTCAGTTGGGCGCGGAACTTTTTGCTGCAACTCCCACTTCAGAAAGCTTCACTGCTTTAAACTGTACTGACTGATAAATTATTTCACAAAAAAATATATTTTTTGCTTTATTACAGCTTTACTGGACAGGAGGACACGTTTTGGGGGGGGAAAGGCAGGTCTTCTGCTTAAAATTAAGACCACTGGTAAGTTTAAATACTGCAGTCACACTGTTTTGTTTATAGAGAAAATGCGTGTAAAATGTATTTAAAAGTTTTCTTTAAATAATATCTTTCAGCAGAGCAAACTTTTAGTATAGTTGATTTCATACCCGTGGTGAACAGATCTGGTACAGATGCCTGAACTGATCCTCTTTCCAGCTGTTGCAGTTGTTTATGAATAGGTCACGTAAACGGCGGTGTTATTTATTTTCTTGAACAAATAAGCCCCTCATATGATCCAAAACGGGATTTTAACAATTATTAAAAATGGAAACTTTCTTATTCTTACGTGTTTTGTCGAAAATATAGAATATTTTATAGTTGTCTATAAACATGAATCTAAACAAACGTTCGTAGGCTCTACAAAGTATTACACTTCGTCTGTTTGTAAAAATATAATGTAACAATTTATCAAATTATGTTTTTATCATATTTAACTGTGGGTTTGTTTGTTGTCTGCGATTTTATGTCTCGACCTCGCGAGAATGCTGGAGGGAACTCAGTGAAGAAGGCATTTTGCACGCGCTTCACATAACAAGTCCGAGCTTGGCTTTTGGCGTCTGTCAACTGCTCTTTTTAAGAAGCTTTACGCAATCATAGCTCTTTTTTTCCTGCAATGATTTCATACCTGGAAATATAAAAATATACACATCTAGTCTCATCTCACCTCACTCACTGAGTTCCACTGAATAACATTAAGATGAGGAAAGAGATTTAAAAATGTGGATAGCAAATGTTATATTATGAAAACGTTTCTGATAGTATATTTAAAACATACGCATAAGAACGATTAACCAACAACAAGTACAACAATTTCGTTCATATATAATTATATTAAAATGGATTCACACCATCTTGTATATTCTGAATTAATAATAATGTAGAAAAGTACTTCACAATGGAAAATAACCAATATTTAATGCATATTGTGTAATATATAGGTCATTTGGGACAGCTTTAATGTTGGTGTATTGGTTGAGAGTTTCAAAATGAAAGCAAAAGCTGTAACAAGGATACTGGTGAAACAGAATTGGCAAATGCTCCAACGTGTTTGTTCTCTGGAAAGAACCAATGCTTTCTATTAGCATGCTGTTTAGCACTGAGGTACAGTATGCAGCCAGTGATGTTTTTGTATGAAATAGCCAGTCAGAAGTTATTTTATAAGTCGGAATACACTCACTGGTCAAAATGCTGCAAAAGGTTTTTGTTCAGTACGGAGTTCTGCATGCTTCAAATCCTCTCATTACAACAAGTGTAATCAAGGTGCATTAGGGAGATCTTTAATAATTATAAACGAACAGTATGAGATGAACTGAAGAGAATGATAGTTTTTTTTAGTTATTATAAAGGGGATGTACTTTGTAGGCTATATATAACCCATTCAGAATTTGAATATGTTTTGTATATCATGGTGCTGAGATGACCAACAATCACAACACCATAGACAATACAAATTTAAGTAGTGATCTCCTTATATAAATGCAATATTCTTCGTTATAGCCATTGATAGATGGGACAAAAATATTGGCAATGCTTACTGCACAATATTACAACAAGGTTGTTTCTTTTTTCTACTGACTATAGAATATATTTTAAAGAAAGCTAAAAACCTGTAACCACTGACCTCTGTAGTTGGAAAAACAAATACTATGGAAGTCAATGATTTCAGTCAATAATTATTAATGATTCCAGCTTTCTTCAGGAAATCTTATTTTGTGTTTAACAGAAGAAGAAATGCTTAAAGGTGTGAAGGGTGAACTATCCTTATAATGCATAGGTCTCAAACTCGATTCCTGAAGGGCTGCAGCTCTGCTCCAACCCTAATCAAACACAGCTAATTCAACTAATCAAGGTGTTCGAGACTACTAGAGACTAGGTGGTTGGAGCTAAACTATGCAGAGCTGCAGCCCTCCAGGATTTGAGTTTGAGACCATTGCTTTAATGTAATCTAACCGTCATCAAACAGTACATTCATTACAATATTTTTAATCTTTGTTAACGTTAGTTTTTGAAAATAACTCATTCGTTAAGTCAGTGCATCAACTAATTTTATCAAGCAGTTTTGGATTTTGATAAATGTTGTAATTAACATTTAACTATCATTAATAAATGCTGTACAAGTATTGTTCAGTCTTAGTTAATGCTAGAAAATAACTAATGGAACCTTATTGTAAAGCTTGACCAAATAGATCACATATCTAGCATTCTTACTATTTTTCAGAAGCACTCTATAGCGATTCGTTCAATAAGGACTTGATATAGTGGTTAATTATAAACCACATTATTGCATTGGAAATGTTTATTACACCGTTTGACTTTGCAATTTCGTTCCTCAGTCGTAACAATGCCTCTTCACAAATCATCCCGAGCCCCTCGTCTGGACCCCACCATGATCTCCGCTCCCCTGGGTGATTTCCGTCACACCATGCACATCGGTCGTGGTGGGGACGCATTTGGGGACACCTCCTTTCTGTCCAGCCATGGCCCCTCAAGTCCAGATCCCAACACCGCTCAACCAGTCACCGCCAACACCTCCATGACCGGGAACCAAGACATTGAGACGAACCATAATGATGAAATGAAATATGTGGAAGATACTGGTCCAAGCGAGCTCAGACATTCCGATTCAGTTTCTTCATTTGACCTCGACTTGGATTTAGGGCCTTCGATTTTGGGAGATGTTCTGGGAGTGATGGATGGACTGACGATGGGTTCTTGCAAAGGCAACGAAGAGGTTTTTACGAGTGGACCGAGAGATGTGGTGATGTCGTCAAGAAATGCTGGTAATGAGTTGAACGAGAGGATGAGAATGGAAAGCTTGAGCAGAGAGTTGAGAGATGAGCAGCTGAATGAGGTCAATGGCATAAAATCCAAAGGGCTCAGGCCTAAAGTGCGCTTCAGCGACAAGCGCGATGAGATCATCGGTCGACAGGAAGTGATCGAGGGGCTTGAGGTTGAAGCAGAAGAAATGAGCTTGAGGCCAAATAAAGGGATGCAGGAGATTAGCGGTAGGACGGCTTTCGATTTTCCGAGACAAGAGGAGATGGTTAACCAAAGAGAGGAAAACTCTCCGAGCCTTTCTTCCTCAGCAAGCTCAGAATATGAAGGAGTCTCACCGCTGGACAGAAGGAGAGAAGACCAACACCTCTCAGATTCAGATTCAGAGGAAGAGGCTGCCAATGGAGAACAGGGATACACGTTCGAGGACGAGCTTGATGATGAGATTGGGCTTTAAGAGGACATTGCAAGCATTTTGAGGACCAAAAAGAAGTGGATGGATCATGGCAAGTGAACTGAAGCATTTTTAAACAAAAAACAACCAAACAGGGAGAGAAAATTACTTCTTGAGGACGATTTGGAACTCTCTTGTATAGCCTTTTGAAGTTTACGATTGCGTTTACTCGTTTTCGGATCTATTTTATGAGAAAAGGACGGTTTTGTGTTTTTATTGGATTTTATAACTACAAATTCTGAAAGTCTCCCACGGAGGGTGAGATAATATTAAAAGAAAGACCCAGGAAACAGTCTTACAAATACTTCCCCCAAGGTTTAAGCTGTATAATATTGAACAGCAAATCTTCTGTTTTTCCACTTTATAGATCCGTTATGGGGCACTTCACCTTGTTCAGGTAACTGGAAACCACTTTTATCTCAATGTAGAGGAAATAGCTGGAGTTCATAGAAAACTGAAACCAAAGGGGTTTTTTACATAACATTATTGGTCAACGTCAAACACATCAAAGCCATTTTGTTGCCTTAATGCAAACACTAAATGGGTTTCAAAGTGCCGTTATTGTTCTGGCTTAAAAAAAACTGAAGTGATTTTTTATGAAAATTGTGGAGTCATTCACGATTTGTTTTGAGTAACCAACACAAAAACACTGGACTACAAGAGGATGTGCACAGGCGAGTGGTGTTTCTTTAAAAAGTGGCATCGCTATCTACTGGACTGGCATGCATATTACAGTGTTTGTAGTCTTTTTTGTGCATTCTCTATATGTGGCCTTGGACCACAAAAACATTCATGAAGGTCATTCATTCATTTATTATCCTTTGGCTTAGTCCCTTTATTTATCAGGAGTTACCACAGCGGAATGAACCGCCAACCTATCCAGCATATGTTTTACACAGCGGATGCCCTTCCAGCTGCAACCCAGTACTGGGAAACACCTCACATGCACACTATTACGTGTCTTTGGACTGTGGGAGAAACTGGAGCACCCAGAGGAAACCCACACCAACACGGGGAGAACATGCAATCTCTACACAGAAATGCTAACCGACCCAGCCGACCTTCTTGCTGTGAGGCGACAGTGTTAACCACTGCGCTACCGTGTCACCCCTCATGAGGGTCAGTTTATTGGAAATCATCTGAAAGCTGAAATAAGCTTTCCATTGATGTATGGTTTGTTGAAATAGGACAATAATCGGACAAGTAACAACTATTTGAAAATCTGGATAATGACGGTTCAAAAAAATCTAAATATTGAGAAAATCTGCTTTAAAGATGTCTAAATGAAGTTCTTAGCAATGCATATTTCTAAACAAATATTACATATTGATATAATTATGTTGGGAAATTTGTTTTCATGGAAGATGATCTATACTTTAATGCTCTAAATCAGCGGTTCCCAACAGGGGGGTCCCAGCCCACAAGGGGGCCTCAGCAAGCCAAAAAATTTACAAATTTTTAATTCGTCCTTTACAAAAAAAGTCTCACTGTTTCACCTTTATTATGCTAATGACCCAAGCATACTGGACCCAGGTGGGGAAGCTCCAAACATTTCTGGTCGCAGTGCTAGCAATACTGGAAACACGAAATGCAGGAAATACCAAAATAGTTACCTGAACTGTTTTTTTTACCATTTTCTTAAAGCAAAGAGTCCCTGACCCAGCTACAGTGCATTATCTGCTGCAAAATTCCTGCTAACGATTGCATAAGGCTGTCCAAATTAATAAGACATTTGCAGACGACTCATCCCCAATACCGCGACAAACCCAAAGCATTTTTTTGAGCGCAAGGCAAAAGAATTGACACTCAAAATGAGATGAGGGACGTCACAGCTACTGACAAGAAACTTGGCAACTAATTGGCCAAAGGCTTACGTTTTTTCAGTTACAAACGGCCTACTGATGTTTTGCTTTTATATTTTACATTAGGCTATTATCTATCTAGATATAGTAATAAATATACGGTTTGAAAACATTTTTTGTCATCCTTGCTGCAAAAATTAATAATCATTAAATCATAAAATAATCATTAAATCATAAAATAATATCATTAAATGTTAAGGGGGGCCTTACTATATTTTCCCGGGGGAAAAGTGGGTCTCAGGCAAAAAAAAAAAGGTTGGGAACCACTGCTCTAAATGAATCATTTTACCTCATACAATGTATTTTTGTGGTCTGTGGTCACATATAAAATGTATGAAACTTTTCAAAAATGCCAAGTAAAAACTTTTACATGTTTACTACACTGTTGGCAAATGTTCCCTTAGAAAAACAGCTGATACATTTTAAAGCCAAATACCACATGCAACATTATCAATGATTCCTGACATTATTCTTATGCACAGTGCCTTAAGTAAAGATGTTTTGCATCTTCACCTTGCTTATTTTCACTGAGTAGCAGCATTTCTTTTTGTGCAAGGATGCAAGGTTGCTGAATGCCTTCAAAAATGCTGGAATTTTCATATGGGAAGTTTTATTACATTAGCATACATATCTTAAAGAAATGAGCAATCAGATTGTGTTTTTAAAGATGTACTCGTTTAGAAATGGTAAAAATGAAATATAAACTATAGTTACACACTACAAAATAGTCTTGAGGGCTAAACAAGTGTAAAATGCATAGTTTATAAACTGTGAATGAATAATGATAATAATTATAGCTCCTGACCACTTTATAAAGGGAAACATAGAAAGCTTTTATTAGGCTGGATTCATTTTCAAAAGCAGTTTTTTTTTATCTTGCTTTCACATGCGTTTGATTTAAAAACAAATATGTAACAGACAATCAAGTCATTATTGTACACCCCAAACCACTCAGTTCAAATTATGTAGACTGGGGCTAGACCAAAATATGTAATAAAATTTTTATAAAACTATTTGTGGCATGTTTTCTTTAAATGTGCATTTCTGTAAGCATACTGTTTTACTGATATATCTTATTTTAAATTCAGGTAAATAAATGAATACTTGCTGTATTTTACTCACGCTAGTATTTTATTTTGATTGGATCAGAGTGAGAGAATTTTCAGGACAGTTGGATAAAAATAGTTTCAATTCTCAAGACTGTTCAGGTTAGTTCTACATCGTTTATTTTTCTTATTATAATATATATATATACACGTTTTAAATACATGACCAAATGGCCCAAGTTATTTGTCTTGCATTATTGGCTGTAGATCAAAGTATAAAAGCGAACAATTGCTGGAAGTGAAGTTGAGTAATAACAAAAATGTCAAAAATGGCCAAAAACGTAAACGGGCCCTTTCATCATACTTACACTGGAGGGCATCCTTTCATATCTAAACCATTTCCTCCCCAGCTAGAGTCACTGGAACCATGAGATAGCGGTTTTCTCAGCCCTAATGGAAAATTCAGAGCACTTAGAGGGTGCATTACAAAACATCAATTGTAAATAACTTTGTGATATTTAATATTTGCACGCAACATGATTTTTTTGGTAGCATATTTTCTTCAGTCATCATTAAAAACTGTTTGAGGGTGTTGTACATGTTGAAAAAATGTATTTTACATTTGTAAAAAAAAATGTATCCAGGCTGTATTTAGCGGCTTTAGACAGACTAAAATATTTCTCCGTCATGTCCACTGCTTGAAAGAGACAGACAGATGAATAATGTTACACTTTTCTGGACAAATCTTTCGTTCCCAATGAGCATGTATAGTTGAAACAGATTTTTTTCTTCCTTTACCTTTTTTAGTTTTTAAATAAAACATCAAAATCTGATGTCATATATCATATAATACAAGTAGGCATGGGCAAGTATATAAATATGTGACAGATTGTTTCTTTTTAAATGTCTGGGTAAAAAACAAAAACTTTTCCCCCCTTTGAACACCAAAAAAATTATTTTGGGAAACCTTTCAAATATTTTGGAACAGTAAACATGGCAGGCTAAATAGTTTAAATGAATCATTGACTTCTGCTGTCTTCATTAGTTTCAAAAACAAAGATTCTTTACAATTTAAAACAGCATCTTAGGATATCTTTTCTGCTGGAGATACTGTTGTTCTAAAAAAAAAAAAAAAAAAAAAAACTGAAAAAAAAAATTCTTAAATATACCGTAGGAAACTTATAGCAGAAGATTTTTGTGGTTTTAAAACCTTGACGTTTTTATATTCACTTCAGTAATATTATTGACTAATATGCAAATGTTTATGCAATTTATTTACAACATAGTTTGTAAAGTAATATTATCTTTCTTTTAGCAGATATAATATATTTATATATTATATGATAATTATATTTACCAAACAAGTAAATCTAATTGGATTTGCATTGTAATGTTAAAAGTTAAAAAGTTATTTTTTATTTGTATTTTATTTCATGTTTTAAGTTTTTAGTTACTATACTCCCAAAATCATTCTGCATAAAAATCTGCAGATTTATTTTTTTAAACAAAATTCTGTGCAGAAATAGTAAAAAATGTCTGCAGATTCAGTCTGGTGCTATGAGACCTTAAATACAACTGTATCAAATATGATACAAAACATAAGCACAAATATGCACTTTTTTCTTTCATAGTTTACCTGAGGATCGTTTAATCAGGATTCTCAATTTAAAAAGGTCTCATTTGATAAATATGTTGGTTTTAACATTTATAAACAAAGCCAATACAAAACCACCAGACTTGTGGATGATTCAGAATGCTCTTTTAACAGGCACCATTTAGTAAATAATCATGCATTGACATCATTACAGCCTCAAGGAGTGGAAGAAATTTGGTTTTGAGGAAAATGAACTGCATATGAGTCACGCATACCTAAATATTTCGCTCATCCATCTATATACACTTAAAATGGCACACCTGCAAACTCTTTCTGCCTGAAATAAACAACAGGCCAATCTCTCTCTCATAAACAAACACACTCTACACAGAAATAGTTCTGAAGATGTTGAATCCGGACAGCGCAGTGGAAATGAGGACACCGGGAATCTGTGGGTGCCAATGGAGCTCCTTCACCTCTTTCTGGCCCTGGTGAAGGAACAGTAGTTGTGGCGGCAGCTGTTTTACACCCTCTGCCTGTCCTCCCATATCACATGACTCCACCGACAGATCCCACTGGCTGATGACATCATCGGCTCCAGAAGCGGCAAACACACTGGAGTCAACAGGGCTCCACTGCACTGACGTTACTGGTGCACTGTGCTGCTTAAAACTGGCTACCGGACGTCCAGACTGAGAAAAATCAACACAATAGTGACCAGTTAAAAAATGCAGAAACAATGGCACATATCAACGAACGTTACAGTTTAAATAATTAGATTGTGCTTTTTTTTTTTACATTTGAAATTGTTAAATATCTTCTGTATCATTTCAGGTGGCTTTACTATTTGCAATGAATACTGTTCTTTCTGCAACAAAATACCATTAAAACAAGAAATAAAAACATTTGTGCTGCCTGATTTAAGACATAAGATAATAAAGAAAAGCTTCCTGAGCCACACAACAGCATATTATTGCACCGAGGAACACATGCCATTTGAAAATAATATAAAAAAATAAGATTGTTGTTTTAAATTGTAAAAAAGCAGACAAAAAAAAAAAACTTGCTGATATCTGGTGTGGATTTTCTGATGGTATCCACTCCAAGATGGAGTAACACATATCCTTTCTTATGTCTTCGTGATTATTAATAAAGTTGAAGCTTTAAGGGACTAGACCAGAGGTTGGCAAACTCAGTCCTGGAGGGCCGGTGTCCTGCACAGTTTAGCTCCAACTCTGATTAAACGCACCTACTTATAGATAATTAGTGATCTTGGAGGCACTGATTAGCCTGTTCCGAGTTTGATTAGACCGAGTGTTTGATTTGAGTTGGAACTAAACTTTGCAGGACACTGGCCCTCCAGGACCGAGTTTGCCCACCCCTGGACTAGACTATATGGTGACCTTAGTGTCATCCCACTTCAGAGTAAAACTGGAATAAATGTTTGTCATTGCTTTTTCTGTATGTCAAATGATTGGTTTCCCCAGGATCTACCCAGCCAGGTCAGACCTCTTGAGTGGACCTGGACTCTTGAAGAATCGGAAACAACTGTTCATTTTGTTATTTGCTAATGTGTTAATTAAGTGATATTTGCCATTTTAAGTGTTAAATCTTTTAAAGTTAACTCCTTTGTATGTAAGCTGCCAGTTTGGATGTAGATTATACCGGTTTATAACCTGTCTATAAAAGAGATTGTACTTGAGAGTGTGTGTGTGTTCTATTCGATCGTGGACCTATTGATAGGTCTAGGGCAGGGATGGGCAAACTTGATCCTGGAGGGCCGGTGTCCCTGCAGACTTTTGCTCCAACACTAGACAAGCACACCTGCACACCATTTAGTGTCTTTAAGATCACTAGAAAGCTGCAGGTAGGTGTGTTTAATTAGGGTTGGAGCAAAAGTCTGCAGGGACACCGGCCCTCCAGGATCAATTTTGCCCATCCCTGGTCTAGGGTCAGCTCTGAACAGGCTAGTGCGGGGGTGTCCAAACTTGGTTCTGGAGGGCCAGTGTCCTGGAGAGTTTGGCTCCAACACTACTCAAACACACCTGAACCAGCTAATCAAGCTCTTACTAGATACTAGAAACTTCTTGGCAAGTGTGTTAAAGCAAGTTGGAGATTAACTCTCCAGGTACCGGCCCTCCAGGACCGAGTTTGGACACCCCTGGCCTAGTGGCTGTCTGATGTTTGTATGCTTGAGATATTGAGATATCGTTTAAAATTGTATGCGTAAAGGCCGATTAATTGTTCTGCGTCAAGTGCACACGCATGCTACGGCGCAGCCTACATGTGGACGCATAGCCCCTTGCCGTAACCGTCGGCAACGTTGACGCGCACCTCTCAAAAAAATGTAATGCGTACACGTAGCACAAGCTCTGTGATTGGTCAGCTTGGTAACACTGACGAGTGTGGGCGGAGGAGGTGAGAGCCACACGCCCGATGCAGCGAGTGTTTACAAGTGTGGAGTCCCGTGTAGGAGCTCCGGATAGTGTTGTTTTGTGTTTACCTTATGATTAAAGTTGTTGCACGTCCGCCGGTTCCTGCCTCAAAATGAGCGAATATTAGCCACTTGTACATTAAGGAAGTGTTCAGCAAAAATAAAACACCAGCGAAGAAACTCGACACAGAGAAACATAAACACCTACTGCCAGCTAGCGTTTCGGAAGTGTATTGCGGAGAAACAGCGCGCAAAAGTGTAAATGCACAGCTACGCATGAAGCATACAGGTTACGGCGATCACTTAACGCAGAAGTATAAACCAGGCTTAAGCCCACTGGTTCTACACCACCTAACCTGCTCTCAGCTGGGATCGAACCGGCAACTTTCTGTATAGTGGTCGGTTGCTCTATCAAGGAGGCTAAAGACCATGGCCTCTTGTGTCTGTCGCTAGAGCACCTTTAGAGGTCAGAAGAGTGAGGTTTACCTGCACAGCACTTCACTAGCTGGCCTCTGCTACATGCGTATGCACCAACCCACATGAAAATTTTCTAAGTCTATCTGTGTTCTAACCAGTCAGGTTAAAACACCTATATGTATGACGCAGTGAAGTGATGTTATGTAAGAGTATAATTGTTGATGCAGAGTGGCCTACAAACTCATTGCGAGTGTTGAAGCTGGCTTCTGCTGCAAACTATCTTCAGTAAACATTCTTTAATTTAATCTCCGACTCCGGCTCTTCTTCATCAGACAGACTGGTCATTTTTGGGTTCAAACTGTAAAATATCCCTACACCACAATGATTTAAAAACTAAAATACATATACAATACAACAATACACACACAAATGACATTGGCTTTTTGTTTAAACTACTTATTTGAAATGCTCTGAAACAACACATTTCTTAAGTGTTTTTTGTGGGAGTACCTAATTGTTTTACGTTCAATTCACTTAAATTTGTAAAAGGTAATAAGTTAACCTAATTACTTTATGTTGCCCCAACACAAATCATTTGTGTTGAACCCAGCATTTTTACATTGAAGGCACATTTTTAACATCTCGACTTTACAGCATTTTTGCCAGTTCTGTTGTTTGCAAGTAAGCAAATGTCAGATGTCCTGAAACAACATACTTGACAAACAAATGACACAACAAAGACAGCCTCTTTGTGTTCCCCAACTCCCTTGGTTCACGTAAAGAGACAATTCATCTCATTTGCCCACCCTTTCTTTACCCACATCTTCCAAACTAGTTTGAGTTTCTCCTGTTGAACACAAAAGGAGATGTTTTGAAGAATGTCGGAAGCTGCTAACAATTAAGAAAGAAAAACAAACACTATGGAAGTCAATGGTTACAGGTTTCCAACATTCTTCAACAATTGTGTTCAACAGCACAAGAGAAAAAAAAAAACAAAGTTCGAAACATCAAAACATTTGTTTCCTCTTGCTTGTGCTCACCTGAAACTGCCTTAAATCCCAGACTTTAAGGAGGCCATCATCTCCTCCAGACAATATAAAAGGTTCAGTCCGGTTCCAGCTGATAACGTTGACATCTGAAGAATGAGCCTCATTGGCTGAAAGCATGGAATTGGGTGGTGCTCTGATGTCCCATATGCGAATGGACTGATCCACTGAACATGATGCAAAGACCTGGAAAAAGAGTGAAGCACTAATTTACCCATGACATCCACTTTCTAAAGAAATAAAAATGTTATTATGATTTTCTCTTCAGAATGGCATACCGTGGCTTCAGTAGGAGACCACTGCAGGTCCTCAACAGATTTGCTGTGTGAGCTGAAAGGGCGCTGGTCTATTTTCCATGTGCCTCCCTCCTGTGGCTCCCAGACATGAATGTTCTTCTTACAGTCACCACTCACCATTCGTCCTGAGGTAAGTGAACATGAAATAATTCAGTTAGTCAGATTCTAAAGCAGCAGTCCCAATAATCTAGACACCAGATCTAGTTTAATTATTAATTCAAATTGACTCACGTTAAAGTGTTTCTAAACTTTCAGAAATTTCCTTCTTCTGTTAAACACAAAACAAGATATTCTAAAGAATGTTGGAAAAAAAAAAAGTCATTGACATCTAAAAATACTATGGAAGTCGATGGCTGTTTTTACACAAAATCTTCAGTACATCATCTTTTGTGTTCAACAGAAAAAAAGAAGCTCAAATAGTTTTGTAACCAGTGGAACAATGAAAATGCTATTGCATCTTACGATGCTTTAGGGTTAATGATTTTCATGTTTACCCATGTAAAGCAGCTTTGATTCAATCTATTCTACAGAAATAAGTGAAAAAGTAAAATATGTGGCCAAAAAGTGTAAACTGGTCCTAAAAGATCTTGATTGTTCAAAATCAAAAGATAGAAAGAGAAAAAAAGAAATCAATATGATCCACAAACACCATAGCATCCACACAGCTAACTTATTGAAGCTTTTTCATTTTATGTACACAACATGGACAATGACAATAAACGTCACCATTTTTGACCAAACATTTTATCCATTCATAACTGTTTTAGTCAATCCATTTAACTTACCTGGCACCTTGGGTGACCAATCAATAGCAAATCCTTCTGACATGTGACCAGCAAAACTAAAAAGGGGTGTGGCTTCCTTCTCCTGCTTGATGAAGGCTGACATCGCTGTTGAACTATGCACTGCTTCAAGTTGTAGTCGAAGGTCAAAAATCTCCACCTGGCCTTTCTCCGACCACACCGCTGCTAATGTCTCTTCCCCTCGCTGGGTGACCTGTTCAAGTATCAACAAATGATGTGCAAGTAAACTACATATGACAAAGGTACCGACTTGGCTAACATATTGATTCTGATATTTTAAAAATGTCTTGTCCTGCGAACATTTGAGCTCTGTTGAGTAGTGTCTAATCTTCCGTTGACACAAGGTGTCTGCGGTAAAGGGATAGTTCACACCAAAATGAACATTTGCAGACAATTTACTCAATTTCCATTGCTAAGCAATCATCAGCCACACTCTCCAATGAACCAGCATTATAAACCCAGTCTATAACCCAGATCTAGCTCTGATATACGTTTTATTGATTAAAAAAATAAGTCATTGGTTGTCTGAGGTAACTAGCCTAACATTATATCTGAAATGTGTTTAATACACATTTCACAGCCTCTACATTTGAAATAAAAACTTGAGAGAAAGTTCTGTCAGCATTTCATTCGTCTATCTGCTCACAGATAAATCTTCTGATAGACGCAGCTTTTAAATGCTCCAGTGACAGAAGACTTTTGACTAGGACCGAACAATCAAAATTAAATTGATAAAAACTTACTACTGATTGTGTGATCAGTAGTAAATGTCCTAGTAAAAATCCCAGTAGCAGTTAATAAATAAACTGCTTTCATTGAGTAAATGACTAATAACCACTCAGCTAATAAATAACCTCAAAGAAGAATTCATTTTAAACACTAAACAGTTTGGAGTAAAAACATGTTAATAAATGTGGTATTTTCATATGCTTTCAGACATGGCAGCAACACAGCGTCATAGTGCACTAAGAAGCACAGCAAACACCGGTCAAATCGCAGAATGATTATCTTGTATTCATTATCATCCAATAAATCATCTACATTTAATATTATTTTGCATAGCTTGTCAGTGCATTACGACTGCATTGTGTTGTAAACGCTGATTAATTTTAAAGCACATGCTGCTGATTACAGTATCGACTTACACACGCAAATCACCTTGGATTAATCATGCAGCCCTACTTTTGAGTGGACTTAATGCTAATTCTGACTTGTACATACTGCTTAAAACCTTAGAAAATATGTACATTATTACAAAACTATAAATAACCCCAAAAAAAGAGGAGTGAAATATAAAGGCACCTAGACTTACTCTGACTCTGTTGATGCCTCCATAATGTGGCATCATGGCCAGCTCCAACTGTGGTTTCTTATCTTCATCTTCTTCATCCTCGTCACTTTCTTCATCACTGCTTTTGTCTTCATCTTTTTTTTTCTCTGTTCCCTGAAGGTTGTACATGCGCATGACAATAAGCCTAGATAGAGATTGAAAAAATATCATCATCTCTGGGTCCTGGTTGGGGAAGCCAAACATCATAAGCTTATTTAGAAAATTAAAAAGTAGCACTGTGAGTTTACCTGTTGCTGAATGCAGTGTCTGCCTGCGTTCCAGCACACAGCACCATAGAGAGAGGAAACTGCTCTCTCCCGTCTCCTTCTCCATCACGCACCACATCAAAACTCAAACATGGAGCACCTGCAGCAGAAAGACAAGTTCACCTATTATATTAGAATTTTCCAAAAAAAAACAATGTCAACATACATTGTTATAAACATACAGGTTGTTGTGTTCATTAGTTAAAGATTCTTATGAAACTTACTTATGCATGACTTTGTTTCACTGCATTTTATGCTGATTTCAGTTTAAAAATAAAATTACTACTAATAAAAACAGTTTATCTGTATAGTTTTACTGTACAATACTTGGATTTGGAGTAGATTATCATCAATGGAAATAATAAATGTATTACTTTATAATAGGGCTGCATAATATTAGAAAAAAACTGACATTGTGATATTTTCTGCGATAAACATTGTGATATAAATATAATTTCACAAAAGATGACCTAAATAACTCTACTTGTAAAGAATTCATACATCTGCATAAAACATAATAAACAATTTGCAAGCATAGATGAATACATTAGCCAAAATGGTTTGTGTTTTATTTTTTTCTGTGGAGTCAAAGAACATAAATTCAACATTAATCAAATATATTGTCGTCATTGTATAAATAAATACAATTTAATCATTGTTAAATTGAATTTTTTGGTTTAAGTTTGCTTGATATCTTAGACACAGTTCCTTAGAACATGTCCAAATAAAAATCTTTCACTCTATTGGGGTGCTCCACAAATCATGTTCTGAAATGTGGTTCTTGGTCATTATAACGACAACTCAACATTGCAGATCCTGCAATGTGACTATTGCAGATGTGCACATTGCGATATCAATGCTAAAATGATATATTGTGCAGCCCTACTTTATAATAATAATTACTATTTTTAATAATAATAATAATAATAATGCGAATGTGAAAAAAGTCAGAAGTGTGACAATGTCTATAAAATTAAAATAACAAAAATGTTCTGACAAAAAAACTTTTTTTTCATATTATGGTTACAGTTGAGAGGTCATTGAGATGTGAACAGCATTAAGTTTTGTTCTGAAAATTAACCAACTATTCACCTTTAATGTAACTAACATTATAAATAAAGAAAAATGACAAAAAGTACATAAAGCTAATTATCAAAACCTTTCAACTTTACCTCACAATTCTAAGGAGAAACAATCAAAGGAAGTGTGAGATTTAATTATTAATGCAGTAGTGATAACAACAATGGGTAATTTATCGTGGAAAAAGTCCTTCAAAATATACAACAATGTATAATAATAATAACAAAATCAATAACAATATTAATAAAAACATAACATAACAATTTAACAACCCCAAATGCTGTAATGCATCTTTCAACACAATTTTCAGTACACATCTTTGGAATGACATGATCAGGGCATTTAATAGCTAAGATGTTAAAAAAGGTACTATGGCAGTACCATATTCCAATAGTATGTGTATGTAATAAAAATAGCATGGTTAAAATAATAATTAAGTTAACGTTAATGAAGTATTTCAAATAATAAACAAACATGTTTTTGCCATAACAGCCTTTTTTCCCTTTTATTTATTTATTTATTTATCTATTTTTGTGGAATTATGCAATATACAACCCTCATGCGAACATTAACCCTGTACATAAATACATCGTGCATGTTTATATTCGGTGGAAACTTCGGGCAGACTGACCGGTCTGGCATTCGTGATACATGCGGTAAGCGGAGTGGTCCATCTCGAGCTCTTCTCCCGGCTGAAGCGGCTGCAGACCGGGCACATACACTTTCTCCTGCCCGTCCCCGTTCTGTTCTGCTCCTTCCATGTCATCCTCGTCGCTTTCACTCGCCTCCATGTCCTCAAATTCATCCTCCTCCTCCTGCGGCAACGTGTGTTCGTCGGACGCGGACATTTTAAGAGAGCGGCGGATTTCCGCTTCACGCCACGTGGTTTAAAGCGCTCGTCTGACGGTGAGCCCTGTACAGATTTGGAAAGATCCCAAGTCACTGAACTTGCGGGAAATGTTGACCTGGTAAGAAATATTTTCCAGCAATCATCATTAGCACTTGTATTGTCTTGAGCAAGCAAGTAAGCTTGTAAAAATCTGTGCATGTTTTCTCTGCTGAAGAAAAAGTATTTGCTGGCCTAACCTGACTTGTTAACATATATTAACTACAAATAAACCAAGAATATTATTTGTATATTGTTTATTATTATTTGATTTTCATTATTATTATTATTATTATTATATTTAAAATTTACGACATTTATTCATTTACTAATGGATTATTAAAATAAAAAAGTTGCATCTTTTAATGTAATTTAATGCCAGCTAAAAAGACAAAAAGTATGTCAAGTAAAGTGCATGTCAACTAAAATCTGAAAATAAATTGTGTGTGTATGTTTGTTTGTGTGGTTTAGGCTTGGTCTGTGCTAGTTTTCATGTGGTTTGGCTCAATTGTGCTAATACATAACACATGTACATTTGTACATAACAAGCCCTGCAAATTTAGGAACATAAGCAATGTGTTTTCAACAATAAAATCTAATTTACTGTTTGCTGACTGGACAATTATCTCACAAAAATAACCAGTTTAGCCATGGTATTTGTAGATTTACTGTAATTTACTGTATGTTATTATATAAACGATAGCAAATACAACCAAAAATATGGTTAGCTACTACAACTTTGCTATAGGCTAATGATGAAGTAAAAAAATTATTAGGGTTGTGTTTTATGCATGTTTTTGAGATGTCCCAACTGTAGCTGTAGGCGATACTGTGGCAAGACTGCAAAATTGTGTGAACAAAAGGTCTCTGTGGCGTCTTGTTGTTTGTACCATCATCTGCAAGTCCCTCTATCCATCTGATACTAGAGAAAGTCCTCATGCACACACTCTGACAAACAAAAGCGTATAGTCTGGATCAATATTCAGCTCAGGCACACACTGCATTCACTTTTAAGAATGTATTTATGCATAAAAATCTACAGGTAAAAACAGACAACACATGTACATCAACAACAGACGCATTGTTAAATTCGTTTGAGTAAAACGTGTTTGTAGTAGTAACCTTCTCTACAGGGATACTTGTAAACATGACTTTTGTAACCTTTTGCTTTTCATTTCACAAAGCAGCTTGCATAAGCTGACACTGGTGCTGTGGTTCCTATGGTACAGTTTTACAGTTTCATATGGCTTGAATTTACTGTAGTATATAAGTTTTGTTGTTTCCTCTTAAACACTGAGCGATAAGCGGATACTTTTGGCTTCATGTATAGTTCGCTTTTTCACTACATTCATTGTTAAAACATTCAGTCAACAGGTTTTACCTGAATTATTACGAATGACACATAATTCACAATTCAGGAACATTTGGAAAATGATAGATACAATCAGTGCAGACATGATGCAGAAAAAAAAACATGAGCGTGAAAAGTACAGGTAAAATTGACCATCATATTGGACATGTCTGTTGTCAAATCCTCCCTTTTCCACAGAGATGGATCCATAACTACATCCAGAAATCCAGTATTCTCATGCAAGTGCTAAGCTTTTTTTTTAGC
The DNA here is from genome assembly GCA_903798205.1 of Danio tinwini. Classification (NCBI taxonomy): domain Eukaryota; kingdom Metazoa; phylum Chordata; class Actinopteri; order Cypriniformes; family Danionidae; genus Danio; species Danio tinwini. Next base: position 3,595,238 of record CAIGQZ010033112.1, read on the forward strand.
AGTGTAAAGTGAATTAGCTTCCAAACTGAATCGAGGAGACAAACACAGCAGCTGTCCTTTTAAAGTGAAGCCTCCTCCTGGCTAAATTTTGTGGCTTGCTTAAAACTGATTTCTCGACTATCACCAGATCAGTCTCGATGTTATCCACAGAATAGATACGGCCCAGTGAGAGAAACTTGGAGAACGTGACTCCGCATAGGCGTTGGTCGGATCATGGTGTATTTTACTAGTCTCTCCTTCTTTCAGAGGGCGCTGCTCATCCACCGTTTCTTGATTCTCCACTTTCTCTTCCTCATCAGATGTTAGATTTCCTTGATCAGCTTCACTTGGTGTGGGAAAGATGCAGGGATGCTCTCCGAAAGCACAATCCAAACTGAGCCATCGTGTGAAGAGGGACGAGGTTGAGAAGAGAAGACCCTCAGGTGATGACTCAACAGATGGGAAAGCAGAGAGATCTGGACTTTCCAGGATTTTCTGTTTACAAAAGATTACAAATAACAAGATCGCTTAGTAATCAATAATGAAAAGTTCATCGCTACAGCATACTATATGGCAATATGCTATGATTGTGGTAGGATAAAAGCGGGATACAAATGTACATAGAATTTAGATATGACAGTACCTCTTTTGCTATGTTGTCCAATGTGTGTGTCAGCTCGCTGATGAACCTGTATTTGAGGTGAACTCTGTTGAGATGTTGGAGGAGCTGAAGCCAGGAATTTGACAGGATTGCAGCAGCACTGAACACACAACACTACACTCAAGCACAGAAAGACACATACAAACAAAATTAGGTCTCTGTATTTAATAAAGTTTATTTTTAAAAAGATTTTTAAAATGGGTCAGTGACAAACACAGGAGGTTATAGTTTTAAAAACAGCCTTAAAATAAATATGTATGTTAGATTTCTGCTGTTTTGCTTTAATGACTAAAAAAAACTGAACAAAAAATAAAATGTTGGGTTATAATTAATTGTATAATACTTATATATTCTATCATTTTGTCACCCTTCGTACTCATCGTCAGAACACAAATGAAGATATTCTGAATCAAACTGCGGAGACAACTCCAGTGCTATAAAACATCCATTACAAATCTACAAGAACTGAGTGTAATCGAAGTCTTCAGAAGAGACACAATCTTATATTCAATCACATATAATTTATCTTTCATTCACATTTAACTATAGATCGGTAAACAATGTTTACAGCATTCAGATAGCTGTGCTTGCTTGATGCATGAGAACCAATGAGGTTCATTCTGCATGTTTCACAGCATGTTTGATCTTTTGCAGGAATAAGTGGTTATTCTTGAGCTTTTGCTAGTGTTCGTTTATCTATGTTTATAATTGGATAATAAAATTTGTTCATCTTATTATAAGCAATGTCTCTACAGAAGACATTCATTAGGCATTTTGAGGTGAATAAACTTTCAAGGAAGAGAGATAAATCTTTAATAGGCATATTTAATCATAAATAGGCCTGTGTTCATTTGTGTGCTGAGATTTGAGGGTAAAGAATTTGCATATTGCGACGAAGAAATTTTTTAATGCTTTTCTTGCCTGTATTTTGGATTAACATGCTTACACTGAATAATCCTTATTGACAACTGTTTTTGATACTAGGCCAAAATAATTCAGAAATCTAAACACGTTTATCATTATTGCATGCAACTAAAGTGCATTTGCACTACATTTTTGACTAACATAGAAAAACATCACGCAAATAAAACGTGCATCATCACGTCACTGGCCCGTGTTGAACTGTCATTCTTACCGGCTCATTGCACAGCGCGCTGTCGTTGAAATAGTGAGACACTGCGTAGTTCTTCGGGAACACTTCTGGCTGCAGAATATATATTAAAACGTCAAATTGCACATCCTTTAACAAAGCCAAAGCTTAAACTTTCGATGCATGTGCTTCTCATCGATTACCAAAACGACAGAGCAACAATAAGGTCAGAAAATTAACACGAGACAGATAAAACCGACTGCAAACTTTCTAGCAAGCAAATAGGCTTTATTAAAAATGCGAAACTCACGAATCCGCTCGTTCTTTCAATGTTTACGGAGTCCTGCAGATTTCTGATCGTCGTCTTCATAAAATCATCGCACCCACTTCCTTGAACAGTCAATATTGATAGAAGTAACAGCACTGAAAGGCAAAGGTAAACAACGTGTGCACCAGACCGTTAAAACCCCGAATATTATCAAACCAGACCATCATTTAATACAGTGAATATCGCAAACACCATACGCAGACGCTGATAAAATATACATTTTAACGTGCACATAATTTATTCGTCAGTAAAGTGCGCGAATCACGTTACCTGTTGGTGACATGCTTCTACCGGCCAATGTGGGCCATATTCCCCATGTTCTTCAGAACCGAGTCCTTATGCACGACAGATTGCTGCACCAAAGTTATGGAAGAAACTCAATCTCAGTGGCTTTCCCAGCAGCCTCTTTCAGTAAATCCTAACCCACGTCTCCTTTTCCTCCAACTGCTGCACTTTCTCCCCAGTTCCTCATTGACAGCTGCTCTCCTTTCAGTCCCTCTGGCTTAATCCCAGTCAGACATTTGGAAATTCCCAGTCTTCAAATGGAAAAAAAACAATTCTGATGGATACCAAGCTACTCCTCTGGTTCCTATGCGATTTTAGTTTCCTGTTTCTTTCACTCCTCGTGCTTTCCTTCCTTTCCAGTCACCTTGTTTGGAGGCTTTGGTTTCTAGCTGGCAGACTTGAGAGCAGAACATTTGATCCGTCCTGAAGGAGCAGAGACAGTGTGGAGGCTGTTTGCACTCTGAAAGTGAAAGTCCTAGCAGTTCAGTCTCTCTCCCCGCTCTCTTTAAAGCTCTCCACCCCTTTACCTTATTAAACAGCATGCACTCCCCCTCTTTCTCTCCTCTCTTTATCAGTACTCAATGCACAGGCTTTCTTGCACGGCTCAGTCTTAGTCATGCAGTCTGTTTTTAATTTCCCTCCTCCCCACTCAAACATTCATGTCTGTTGCTCCTTCGACCCATCATTATGGGGAAGTGATGACTAGGCGTATTGGCTTTTATGCTTGCAATAAGAAGCCATGTTTATGTAACCCAGTCTTTTCCAGATTACTCATTGTCAGACATGTGATGCCTATATAAGATTAATTCAAGTATGTTGTCATTTATGTAGACAAAGCCATCAGTTTGTGATTCAAATACAGCAGTCACATGAGAGATTGAATCAAAGAAACATTGTTCTTGTTGCATAATGTGTGTGTGGCTTCCAATAAAAGTGTTGGTAACACTTACAATTTCAATGTATAGCATTAGCTAAAGGGATTGTTCACCTAAAAATAAAACAATTACTCCACATTTACTCTCCCGCAGGTAGTTGCAAACATTTATAAGTTTCTGTCATTATTTTTTTTCTGTTGAACACAAAAGAAGATATTTTGAAGAATGTTGGAAACAAGTAGCAATATAGGCCAGCAATGTACATTAAAGGAAAGGCACAGGAAAGTCAAATAAAAGGTACAGTTCATTCAAAATTACAATTCTGTCGTCATTTACTCACCCTTTATTTGTTCCAAACCTGTCTAAGTTTCTTCTTTTGAACACAAAAACTTTAGGCCCGCAGCCAGCCTATTGATACGGGGTGGTTCTTTTTTCTCAAAAAGTGGAGCTTTTTGCAGTTATTCTCCTAAATTTCTATTAAATTATGAGGTTCAAGTACTGCATTTTAGTGACATTTTAAGCAATGTCGCATGGTGATCCAAACCACACTTTGTGATGCAACAAAAATATTTCCAAAATGTTCTCGAAGTGCTTTCCATACTATTTTACCACAGTGTTTATTTAGAAATGTGCAATTGGACAGTTTTATTGTGCATTTAAAAGTTATTAAAGTTTTATAATTAATGTTATGAGATTAGAATTTTAAATTAAGAATTTTGAATAGTTTTGAATGTATGAAAAAAATTACTTATTTTTAAAATACAAATGTATAATCATGCATCATAACAAAAACTATTAGAAATCTGTTAAAACTTAAAAAAAAAAAAAACTTAAAATACATATTAAAAACTTGGTAGGTAAATAACAAACTTGGCCAGCTCATTTTTTTCAGTCAGAATTTGTAAATTTGAATAATTAAAAATTTAAATTGTCTTAAAGCCTTCTTTTATCTGTTATTTTTTTTTTACAATTTATGATAGCATACTGTCAAAAATGAGACAAATGAGCTTATATAGGAGCCAAATTCTGGACTTTGTCAGTGGGATGTGGGGGTCTTTCGAACCACCTGAACCGTCCCTGGACGGACCTGTATTTTAAAGAAAGTTGAAAACTTGTAATCATTGACTTTCTTTCTGCCAGAAAAAAGAAACTTCTAAAGGTTTAAAATCACTTGAAGGTGCGTAAATGTGAGTACATTTTTATTTTTGGGTCATTTTTTTTCCCTTTAACTCCTGGTTTCCAACATTCTTCAAAATATCTTCTTTTGTGTTCAACAGAAGAAAAAACTCTCCACTGGTTTAAAACAAGTGGTGGGTGAGAAAATGATGACAGAATTTCAATTTTAGGGTTGGCTGTCTGTTTAACTTGCTATCAATAATATATGAGAACAATAGTTCATTCAAATCAACAACAGTCTTAACTGCTGATAATTTCTACACTGTGAAAAAACCCTGGTTGCCTTAATTTTTTAAGCTGAATCAAAATAACCTTATGAGTTGATTGAACTTAATTTATGTGAAACTGACTTAAAACTGCTTGCATAACTTATAAAATTAAGTTAGAACATGATTAACTTAGTTTAATAAGGTATAATGAACTAAAAACATTTACTGTCGTGACTAATTATCCATATATTTTTTTAGTGTACATTCCCTAATATGTTTTTAAAGATTCAAAGTTGCATCTGAATGAACTTTTTCTCATTGCATTATTGTAGTGTTATCAAGCTGTTATCACAAATTTTGAGTATCTATTATAAGTTGCTACACAAGAACATAAATTTTACAATAAATCTTCAAGACTGCGTTATTATCTATGTGCGTCATAATATCCTAGTAATAATACTCTGTCATCAATCAGTGCCTGCAGACAGGAGTGTACGCATCTTGCCTTCCCCCTCAGAGTGACATCCACATCCACACCCACACATTGACACATTTGTCTTAATTTCTTCTTTCATTTAACCTGCACTGATGACGTTTTACACATTTTCAATGCCCCAATAATTATATGATCCAAATAACTTGATGTATATACAAGTTTTTTAATAATGATCACCAAAATGAGTGTGAAAACATGGAAACTTCCATGGACAAATTCACAAATGTGTAAAAATGAGTGAAAAAAATGATTTGAAAGATATTGGAAAACAGTTTAATGATTTAAACAATGATTTAAAATGACAATTAATCATATTTGTGGCTCTAGATAGTGTCTTTAAATTAATTGTTTTAAATTTGCCTCTCTTTTAAAATCAACTTAACTAAAATAACATAAACTTTATTGTTTTGATTCAACACTGATAGCTGCTCATGCAGTATGATATCTGCTATTAGATTAGATTAGGTAATTAGATTAAATCATATAACCATTGACTGAACTGGCTTTGACAAACTTGTCATATCACTTGCCCTGTCAATCTTTAAGGCATTAACGGTTTACCAGAAGTACTGACATTCAGAATATTAGCAGTCCAGAATGCAGCACAGATTACATGTTTTTCCCACCCTTTTTTGATTGACAGGAAAAAACTGATATAATCAGCGCTGAACAACTTTCTATCTATCTATCTATCTATCTATCTATCTATCTATCTATCTATCTATCTATCTACCTATCTATCTATCTAC